>LIEC01007868.1:0-31502 GCA_001925005.1 Drosera capensis
CATTCTCGCACAAAGCATATCGACGTTCGTTATCATTGGATACGTGAAGTCATGGAGCAGCAGCAGTTGACACTAGTGAAGATCCCTACAAAGGAAAACCCGGCAGACATGCTGACGAAGGTAGTTACACGAGACAAGATTCAGGTATGTGCTGACATAGCTGGAATGGAGGCTAACTAATCAAAAAAAAAATATATTGATGTGGCTGGAGGGGGAGAATTGATAGGTCCAGCCAAATGCTTGGCCGGTGCATGTGTGAACAGTGGCCGGTGAACATGTGGCCGGTGCACATGTGAATAGTGGCCGGTGAAAACCAAAAACACGTTTTTAGTTCTTTCACATTTCCTACCTTCATCACTATAAAAGGGGAAGGGGTTGAGCCTGAAAAATTATCCCATCCTCCAGAAACAAAGGGATCAAACACAATACAAAGTGTCTACCTCCGATGATTGCATCGGTTTAGGAAGTTTTTGAGGGATTTGTAAAATCTCAATTCTATTCATCAATAGAATACTTTTCTTCCTTTATTTGTGATCAAAATTCTTAACATATTTGAGTCGGATTGTAGGGAGGTTATTATACATCTCTTCGCTGAAGCCAGTAATGAAAACTTTGCTCGTTATGTCGTTTTTTTTTTTCTTTTTTGTTTTTTTTTTTTGCAATCCATTTTCGCCAAAGCATGGTCGGATATAATGTTGTGTCGTTGGATCCAGAGAACATATCGCACGCATCTAGCCTATTGCAGTAAACATTGGACATAGTCATCCTACACTGTGCTTCTTCGACCAGGAGTGCTAATCACCGCATCCCCAGTAAAACGCACCCCTTACTTTTTTTTAAATTCTCACAACTATCCCTCATAATAAAGGGAGTGTTGAACATAGAGTGAATTGGATTTGGATTGGATTGGATTGAATTGAATGGAGTGTCGTGGAGTTGGGAAGGATATAGTTGTCTTTTCATTGGAGTGAGGAGTGCGGGTGATTAGTAATTGGTTTCTTCCATGCTATATATGCAATGTTCATTAATCACACGCATCTGTACATGCCTTGTTAGGTGGAGAAGTTTCGGATGCCGAATTAAGACTAATGACATGCAAGGACAGCGTTATTAGCTGATATACGTATGTTACAATAGACGCAAAGTTCTGATGACAGGATTAGCAATTAGCAACTAGCAACAGGTGACCAAGTCAGGGTTTTATTGCGCGACAACGTTAGAACTTTAGGAGGATCTGTAAGCTGAAAGTGTCAATAAACATGAGGTTTACTAGAAGCTAACTGAGAGATTAAGGGAGCTAACATGGTGACGATGATCATAGATTCATATGCTTCTGCTTATAACAAATAAGGTTGAGTGTTGGATCGAATGAGCATAAATTTGCAATTACAAGCTCTGAATAGTTATTTAACCTTTGCTTGTTGTCAGAGAATGGAAATTAATGAGAAGCTTAGGACCACCTCCAATCATTTGATGCCCAAGCACTTGCATCGTAGAAATTATACTCTGCTTGACCACCAAAATGGCCCCCTTATACAAGATATTCATAAATATGTGAATATACTATGGTTGGTCCTTTCCTTTCGAGAAAAGTTCGGTAGAAAAGTTCGGTCATGGTTGGTCCCGATAAATCAATATTGGGCAAGCATTGTTAGCTTCACTGTTTTTCCTGTAGTGCATCTTTCTCCTAGGGACCGAATCTCTGACCAGTTTCTTTTTGGCTGCGAGTATATATCTTTCCAGCCTGTGAATGCACAAGATCGAATAAAGGTTGTTGTAGTAACAATGATCGACTGTGTTTAACAACAACCAGATTCGATCATCCAAACCGTCTTGATTGCTGTTTGTTTCCTAGACAATGATAGTTTATCACGTTCAACTCCGGTTTATTCGGTTGTTTAACGACAACCAGGGTTGCATTGCATTGTACCGATAGAAGTGTCAATGCTGATCTGAAGACTCCAGATTTCTCGAATAAGAGACGTACGTGATCTTCCCGTCGGTCTCATAAGCGCAATTTGGTTAATCAGTTGAATCGTTATCGGAGTTAGCAGTGCCCAAGTTTTTCGCGTTAACTGATCCAAGAATTTTTTTTCGTGATTGTCAGCAACAGGACGACTAGCTGGTTCCCTCAAAACAAATGTGTAGGGCCAATCACCACGAAAAAAAAAAAAAAAAAGAAGTAAAAAAAAGTGAGCTTTGCCCTTTGTTCACACTCTTGTACTATATCCATGCGTTTCAAAGAAGTGAGAATATGTGCACAATTATGAACAAGGAGAAATTTGTTCGCAGGGAGTGTCATGTGTTCGTAGGATTTTCACGACGAGAGTATGACGACTACATCAATAAAGCAATAGACGATCCTATGAAGTTGGAGTGTACAATACGTCAAAACACAGGAATCATTTCTGTTTTTTTTACTAGTTGATGAAAAAAAATTATTTATTATTTATTTATGTTTTTTAAATGGAAAACGAAAATTGAAAACAAAAAAAAATAATTTTCTATTTTTTGTATGTTTTTATTTCATTAAAATATATTATTCAAGATCTCATTTATAAAATAATTATTTTATTTGATAAAGTGATTTTAATCTTCATTATTGATTTTTTGTTTGTATTACTGATTTTTGTTTTCACGATATTAAAAAACAATACCAAACACCCGTAAGTTACTCTATTTAATTGGTTTTTACAATGTTGATATTGTAAGTAAGTTTATATCGTTTCCTCATTTGTATGCTATAAAAACCATGTTGTTTTATTTGTACTTAATCTTGGGAGACAAAACAATGATTCTTATGATAGACAACATTGAACAATACCCCTTGAATATAGTGTGGGATAAGGGGAGAATGTATATGGTCAAAGTTCGCGAGACAACGGCGCCGTTGTCAACAGTTAGACCGTCCCCACAATGTTTTATTCGTGACATGAGTTTTATGTATCTAGGAGAGCTCAAATGGAAACCATCGGAGGTCGTTCAAGAATTATGTGTTTCTTTTTCTGGAAAAATTATTTGTTTGTCGTTCAAGATATAATAAAATTATATATATCTTATTCTTCTAACATTTCATTCACGACGAGATTACGATACTTTGCTATCGTTATGCTAGCTCAAGTAAAATCTCAAATGAGATACTCCAAATGCTTTTACCTAATTATTCCATTCGTTATGAATTAATTGAAACATTTTAACTCGACACGAAATTTTATGCGAGTGCTGATTTTGTGTGGATTTTGGTAAAGAATAAATATTTTTATGGTGATAGTGTGATTTATTGTAGTAGTTGCGAGATGATTTAGTTGGTATATTGTAACATATGAGATTGATATGATATTTTTTTATATTAAAATATTATCAAAAAAAATATTTTATTTATTTTAAAACTCTTAAAAAACACGTTTCAATTAATTTGGGACGGATGGAGTAGTTTGTAACCTCCTATGATATAGGTCATACAATATCAATGGATAAATTATAACACGAGATAAACCGCCCCTAGTCACATGCAACTACTTAACATGACAAATGTACCCAACTTTAACTTTGAACACTTTAGGGACATTTTCCTTGACTTGGAAAGAAAGGGACATGCAAGTTCCTGAATTCCCTCCAAATGTGTCATGAACTTTTTAAGCACGCCATCATCATCAATTAACAAGATTACACAAAATTAGTTGTTAATTAAATAATGGTTTGTGCATCTTGGGTCCAAGTTTCACCAAATAATGGTTTTGTTTCTAGTTGTGTCTTTGCCTAAAAAGCAAACAAATAGGAGTACATTAGGATACGATAATCAAGTGGTTGTTGCCTCAAATATTTTGCTTTCCACTGCCGAAACATACTTGAGAACAATATCTTGAATAAGATGATCAGATAATCACCAATCGGTGGCATTGATCTTGTCTATCCAATTTCACTGGGCAAAATTTACTTTGGGGGGAAAATGGAATGGATCTCTGGTCCATGCTGATGATCGTCTGTGCAGCCACAGGCTCACAGCACTGTAGTCCATACAAGAGCGACAACAACATACATTACAGCTATCGTCCAAAAAAAGATCGTAACATTTATTACATTATAAACTGCAAATTATCATTCGACATAATAAAACCTCGTGACTCTATATATTGGTCTATCTTATAGATTCATACTATTGGATACACAATAATCGTTAGTAATGTTAACTTTTGGTCAATAATAAGTTACTACTAATTTGATCCTTGATAGAGCTTTTTAATTTGCAACAAAGGGCAACATTATTGTTTTGCGAGGACATCATTCTCCTCGTATATAATAAGTCTTTTAATCAATTTTTTTTTTTTTTAAATAAAAATGCGTTGAGTGGGCAAACTATGCGCAGCTGTCGTGCGAGAAGCTAAAATGTGGAAATGAGGAAATGTGGGGAGATGGCCTTTCTTGGGAGGATGAGTCTCTCTCAGCCACTGAGCCGATGAGCCGGCTGCTGAGCTCGCTGTTGGCTAGACAAAATGCAGCCGACAAAGAACCATATATGGTCCCCCCATACCCTAGGTGGTGGGGTGCTGTCTCTTTTGGACTCTTGTTATTCGTCTCCTTTTATCCACCATCAAATTCCAACCCTGTTTATACTATTCCATTCCGTCTAAATTAATTATTTTTATTAGTTTTAAAATAAATAAAATATTTTTATTTTTGATAATTTTTTAATATAAAATAATATAAAATCAATCTTATCTGCTACACTATATTTATTAACTACTCTCATAATTATCATAATAAATCTCACTATAATAAAAAAATATTAATTTTTTTTTTATCAAAATCCACTCAAATTTTATATTTATATATATTTTTATGGTGATTCAAAATGCTTGAATTAATTCGAAGGTGAGAGAATATCCTTGTTATACTACTATGGTCTATCAGGCTATGGCTTCAAGTTATGATGAGGAATTACTCCACTTGCTGCAAATAATGTGATGACACACGAAGAACAACTATAATGTGATTTTCCTCGCAACCATAGCATTCGCACTCCACCCTTGCGGTCCAAAGCAACAATCACAATATTTGTTTTTATTGGGATGATATTGAATATCGATATCATAATCCTTTAAAAATTTTAATCTTGTTCATGATGTATTTTCGTTAAAAAACAACATATTATTTTATGATTAAGATTAGATTTATTCAAACAAATATCTTCATGTACAAATCTTATCATCAATTTTTATATAAATTCAATATTTATATAAATTTTTATTGTATTAATCGGTCACAGGTGGTTCGGGATGGAGGGAGTACTGCCATACCTCGTCCATCAAATTACATTTAACGAGATTTTGGTCAAAAGAAATTCTTCCCATTTGTATAAAACTTACCCTCTGCTTTCCTGTCCTCCCACACTCCCACTTCACGCTCCCCACCATGCCTCCCGGCCGCTCCACCGCCGTCCCCTTCCCTTTCCTACTCCTTCTCCTTCTCCTTCTCACCACCACCACCTCCGCCTACCGCCCTTTCCCAAACACCACCACCACAACACTCTCCTCCACACCACTGTTCTCCCCATCCCTGAAATACGAGGGTTCCTCCACCTTCGTCCACCTCAGGTACCACATGGGCCCCGTCCTTACGTCCCCGATCTCAGTCCACATCCTCTGGTACGGCCTCTGGTCTCCTCCTCAAAAACACATCATCCGCGACTTCATCTCCTCCTTCTCCCATTTCTCGCCCGCTGCTGATTCGGTCCTCCCCTCGGTGTCGTCGTGGTGGAGGACTGTGAGGTTGTACACAGACCAGACTGGGCACAACATTACGGGGGAGATAAGGTTAGGGAAGGAGAGGAATGATAGGTTTTATTCCCATGGAAAATCACTTACGCGGCTTTCGTTGCAATCGGTGTTGAAGAGCGCGGTGACGGCGACGACGAATCCGCTTCCCATTGCGCCCAAGGCGGGGCTCTATTTGGTGCTCACTTCGTCGGACGTCTATGTGGACAACTTTTGCGGTCAGGTGTGTTAGAAACTGTTAATCAATAGATGATTCGGACTTAAAATCCATTGATTGTTAACTAACTTTGTAATGTAATAATGTCTTCATATTTATTTAAATATTTTGATTAGACAATACTAACGTTGAATTTATATGATTTTTAACGAACAAATCTCTTTTAATAATAGTAAAATTTATTATAATATTTATTAGAAAAGATAATGGATGTATTAATGAATTTATTTTGATATTTTTTATATTAAAATATAATTTTTCAAAAAATAATAATATTTTTTTTACTAACCAAAATTAAAAAACGTTGCATTTGAAGGAAGAGGTGTTTTGGACTTCTAGTAGAGGTTTTGTTTTCATTATAAGCTCTTTTATATTGAAATACAATCAGGAGCGATTTTGAGTTTTGGCACTTTTAGATTGTTCCTTGGAAATGAGATACAGATAAAGAAAAAAGTAGGAGACCGGAAAGGAAAAAAAAGTTAGCGATGAATATGGAATTGAGCATACAAATATGAACAATTGTCTTACCAATTGATGTTTTTATACTTCTTCTATAAGAGATTTACTATCTCTAATGTATAAAAAAGAATCCATTTAGATAGTATTCTCTGGTTCCGATGGCGACGATTGGATCAACATGTTATTGAGAGGGAGAAGAGATTGTATACTTATCTCTAAGTTAACCTGGGTACGATTTATTAAAATATACTTCTTCTAATGTATTTATAATGATTCGATAAGAGATTTTATATTTGTGTTATGTTTTTGTGAAGTAATAATATTTTTTTATCAATAGTGAGATTTATTATTGCAGTTTAAAAAATAGATATAATGTAATAATATATGATTGATTTGATTTGTTTTAATTAAAAGTTTGTTAAAGAATAAAGGTTACAAGTATATATTGTAACAACAACAATATATTCAAATAAATTATGAGGGAAGAAACAGCTATTTTATTGTGATGGAGTAACTTTATTAGAAAAAAGAAGAAGTTATGGAACTTTAAGACATTGTGGCTATTGCAAACCTGTAATCTTTTAGAGATAAGGAGAGCAATCGTAATTAGGGAATGAAGTGAAAGAAAATGAATCTTTATTTTTATTTTTATATAGAGATTATTATCTGATATTCCTAAATATGTAAATCCTAATTATAGAATTAGAAGGGAAACGCTAACCCCTCGTGACAAACTCCTCAAATGGTGTACAATGTATTCCATTGTTTATATTCCTAAAACAGTAACAATGGGATACTTACTTTGTTCCATATTAATTTTTATTTGAGTTGTAGGAAAATAAATGTTATTATCTTCGTTTTATAATTATTATAACGTTTTTTATTATATTATTCAATAACTAATTTGAAAAAGTTCGTTACTTATTTAAATAATGTGATTTAAATATTTTAATGATATATGATTATAATATATAATATTTATTATCATTAATATTCCATAATTTTTTTTTTCAAAACATAACGTTTGATCGTCCTATAATTTCGATCAAATTTATTATTGTTATGCGTGCTTGATCAAAGAATTACAATGTTTTCGCAACGTAGGAAATATCATTTTTTGTTGTTAATCTTTTAATATAAAAAATAACACATCGATCTCATCTGTTATAAAATATTTATTAATTTTTTTTCAACAGTAAATTTTATTATCATAAATTTTTTTTTTGATAAGATAAATTACAACATATTATTAAAAATAGATGTTTCACATAAATTATAATACTTTCATAATAAATAACTTTTGAATGTTAAAAACTTCATCCACTCATAATTTCTCTTTTATAATTTTTTTCTATTCATGCACTCATAATTTATTCATCTCGTTCAGTAGGATAACAAAGTAAATTATTATAAAGTCAATATATTCTTTAATAATCATATTAGATGAATACATCGTAATTTATTTGAAGCGAAGATGATAATATTTTTTCACAAAAGTCCACTAAAATTTATGTTACGTCAAAACATATCAATTAATATGGAATGGAGTAATAATGTGAAGAAGTTACTGTGAGGCGAAGGTAGTATCCACTGCAGTATCTTATTTTATTCGATTTAGGTGTGATAGGCTCCATTGCCATGTTCCAGGGACAAAGATACAAATGTAAGGGCAAAAGAAAAATAACCGTTATAAAAACATTTTTTTTGTTTTTAATTGTTTTTTTTAATTTAAAGTTGTTTGATGAAAATTGTTTTGCAATTTGTATTTTTTTATTGGTTGCATCACCTACACTAACCCCATAATTTGATTGGCTCTCATCAAGAATAGTTATATGTTCGACGAATTCGCCCCAAAAACTACTTTGTCTTGTGCACTCTCTATTCTGAATTCCTGCAATTTCCCAACATCAGGTTTGCGGCTTCCACTACTTCACATTCCCCTCGATCGTCGGCTACACACTCCCGTTCGCCTGGGTAGGCAACAGCGCGACGCTCTGCCCGGGCGTCTGTGCCTACCCATTCGCCGTCCCCGACTACATTCCCAACCTCAAACCCCTGAAATCTCCCAACTCAGACGTTGGCGTCGACGGAATGGTGAGCGTGATCGGACACGAGATCGCAGAGCTGTCCACGAACCCGCTGGTCAACGCCTGGTACGCCGGTCAAGACCCGGTGGCGCCTGTGGAAATAGCGGACTTGTGCGAGGGTATTTATGGAAGTGGTGGTGGTGGGTCTTATACGGGGATGATGTTGGAGGGCGAGGATGGGGCCACGTATAACATGTGGGGGATCCGACGGCGGTTCTTGGTCCAGTGGCTTTGGAATCCTGTGGTAAATTACTGTACTGGCCCTAATGCTGTTGTTGATCATTCAAAGCCATGATTGGTGTTTCGTTACTCTTGTATTGTATTGGCCGTAGTAACTTTTTTTTTTATAACGCTTTTGGAGTATCTTTTTGTGCTTTTGTTGTTGTGTGTTCTTTTGTTTTTTTTGTGTTATAGTGTTTGAGTGAGTAATTGATTGATTAGTCCCTTTGTAAAAAAATCCATGCTTATGAATTCGAGCAATGTTCAATGTGGTTGATCAGTTGTCGTTTTTACTGAACTGTGAATATTGATGGCTGTAAATGGATTTTTCTGGTATCAAAAGTGACCGATGATGGTAGTTGGGTCACGCTTTCACTTTGCGAGAGAGAATGAATTTTATTTTATTTTGAGTATACAAAATTGTACTATGGACCTGGTAAATGATTTTGGCGCCTAAATTTAATTTGAAGTAGGTGGGTTTTCGGAGTTGTGACATTACTTGATTTGATGCTTGGAAGGTGTAGAAAGGGACATATCATACGGCGTAAAAAATATTGATTGTTCAAATTAGGTGTGCAACAACTTTTGGCATTCCTCATAACCCTTTGGTATGGACTGAACTTAAAGGAATGTCATGGACCACCGTGGTCATTGATTCCAATATATGCAACATAAAATCAAATGGATCTCTGCCACGAGGAAGTTAATACTTATAAGTGATGTGTGTGCACAGGGTCAAACAGTCTAACTTGCCATCGATAACCCGAATCCAGCAAGTGCAGAGGACTTATGTATTGATAATAATGACACGGTTTTACCTCGACTTGATACCTTCACAACTTTATTTTTAACACACTATATTTATTTACAGAAAGAACTTCAAATCCAGACATCCAGACTCCTGAACTTGATGTCTTCACAAATCCAAACCTGATGCAGAATTAAGGTAGGCAACCTCCTCAGCCAATATCTACAGCTACAACAATGACAATGAGTGAAGAGAGGCACGACCAAGAGTCTTCAACTGCAATCTCACCTTCATATCAGGATCCATGATGACACAGAGTTCAGCAACTCGACTATACAGACCGAGCTCGACACGTTGATTATCCAATTGTGAATCCACAGCTCATGGCTCTTCCTGACTGTTGGCCCTATACAAATTATCAAGAATTTCAGCAGATCAATGCCAGATAAACAAGAGCAGGTCTGAGCAAACACAACAAACTCATTCCTGGTAAACCCCAAGACCAAGTTGCTGCTTTTTGAATATATCAGGACATGGTCAATGCTCAATACTTGAGTGTCTGCCACTACTTGATCTAAGCAAATCAAATGGCTGAACACCCAGAAGGCAACTGATACTTCACAAGATGTGAAATGCTTATGCAAAGATCAGAAAAGGGCATTTTCCAATTCATAGAAGCAGAATGGGTTACCTGAGGCAGAGATGATGAGGGCGGAGAAGGCAAAGCGCCACCAGCAACTGCAGCCGCTGCTGCCGCCACCACAACTTGGGGCGAACCAGGGTGTTGCTTTTATAGCACTGCTTTGCTGATGGTTTACAAGGCAAGAAACTGGTGAATGGATAAACTCTACTGTTTTGTCCTTTTTGTTCGTGGACAAAAGTCTCCATGCAAAGTTGAATATGATTAGATGTGTAGCACGGATATACCCAACTGAATGTTACCTGCAGAATCATGTTATCGACCACATATGAAGCGCAACTCACATAAGCAATCCCAAAAATCGTGTTCCACCGTTCAATCACTGAGATGTAGAAATTATGAAATGTATTTTACATTCCACGAACTGGTGACAAGAAGCACAATTTCTACACTACTTGGGGAAAAGGCACTTCACAGTATAATCCACAGCATGATGAAGTTCATGAAGATTGAGCCATGAGGAAATCCAACACCTATGTTGCATGCATAAAACATCCCTCCTCATTGCCGAATCATGTTTCATCTCATGCTATCTTGCACCGTCTTCCCAATTCCAAGTAGCATGATGAGGTTAGGCTTCGAATCTTGCATACCAATGTCCTGGAGGTTGTAAAAATAACTGAGCACATCTGTGGCTGCACATGGAAAAATGGTTATAGCTTAACAGGCCGAAGCTCCAACTCTTCACAAAGAGCAGTTATATCAGGAACAACGCCTCCATTGCAACGCTTCACAATGCCATCACCAACCAAATCATGCAATATATCAACTGGATCTTTGGCACCTCCATGCAGCAAGAACTTTGTCCTGAGGGCAGTTCCAGCGTCTGGTGATAGTGGATCCTCTTGGAACAGCTTTTGCCAAATAGATGCCGAGAAACACTTGGCATACAAGTAGCTGTAATAGCCTGCAGGAGAAGAAAGCATGATTGATGTTATAGAATTCAGAATAAGAACAAGTGAACAACATATAAGATGCCCAAACCACAAGGGGTATCAGGCACAGAAATGAAGGATATAGTCAGTAAAGAATAATTCCTCCCTCAAGACAAGGAAACAAACTCAACACTTCATGCCATTATCATTCATTCAGAAAATAATCTCTGAATGGAGTCTACACAAGCTCTTGCATGTTGGACCAAAATGTACGGAAAGTGAGCATCCCAGGGAAAAAAGGCTGATGATGTTTACTACTACTAATATAATGAATGGAGTGTACAAAAGCTCTAGCAAAAGGGAAAGAACAAACAGAACTAAATAGTGAATCTTACCGCCACCATAATTTAGCAAGTGAGGAAATCGGATATGCCAGGGCATTCCTTCAACATGCTTCCCACTTGTAAATTGTCTCCTCAGATCGGAGACCATTGAAATAGTATCTCTTGGTTGAGAGGATTGCTCACCGAAAAGTCTCTGGTCCATAATGGCATAGAATACCTGAAGACAAAGTAGTTTTTTAAGCTTACAGTATCACCACCTCTGTAAAGGTTTATACAGTAATTTAAACGGTAGCTAGCAGTATACCTGACGTTGCAACTCTGTTGCAGCAAACATCTTTTTGGAGCCCTGCATAGATTCCACCAGTTTTTGAGGTATGGTTTCCCCAGTTGAATAGTGCTTAGCGAATGTCTTTAATACTCGATAATCCATGGCAAAATACCTGACACCACAAGAAATATAAAGTTAGGAGCCATGCAGAAACTGAAGCTTTTTTTAAAATAACTTGTCAAAACAAAGTTCTATGACTTCCATTGGGGACAGAAAAAATAAATGAAGACAATAATTTTACTGGCGTGGCTTCCATTGAGCTGACATGGCAAGCTCAACATGTGACTGCTACTCGTGTATATATTAAGGCTTGCTAAGTCAGTGAAAAAATAATGGTCCTACCTGCCAATATCATATCAAATTGATATATCATGACATATCAATATGGTAATATTGGAGAATATCAGGACACCGGCAATAGCAGGGGTGGCATGAAAGCATACTTACTCAAAAAGATTTGATGGTGTTTCGGCTAAATCAAGAGCCACCCTGGTTCCTGAAAAATGCTGGTATTCCTGCAATAGTGCAAGAAAAGCTCTATAGGGAGCAGCAACAGATTCCAATGAACAATAATACATTATGATATATGATCACACCGTTCGTGACAACAGTGAATGAAGAGCATGTCCAAACTCATGGAAGAGAGTTTCTACTTCCCAATGATTAAGCCTTGCAGTTGACAGGTCATGTGTCTCCGAAAAATTGCATACTAAAGCCACAATCTGTCGACAAGTCAACAAAACCGAATTATGAGAGTGGGTAAACTTGATGACCTGAGTGATGCAAAGAATAACACTACTCAACACCATGGATGTCCTCTTACCAAAATAATTTACCGTCATGCACAAAATGACTGTACACACTTGAACGTCATAACCTCCTAGGCCCATTGTGTGGCAGACCAAATATGAAAACCGGACTAATCCCTCCACCCCATATTGTTTCTCATTCCTCCACATTGTTGCCTAGCGTCAATAATACCTTCCTTAATTCTTATAAACTCACTAGAAAAACTTGGGCGATTCACACATAAACAGGTGACACTAAAGATGTTCATCTACTCGGTTAAAAGTTAAAATCAAATAGATCCAACATCAGAGTTAATAGACTAAATGCAGATCATGCATGTCAAAAATGAAAAATGTGCATCTAACAAAAGAAAAGAGGGCAAAATGATTTTACGCACGGGAAGTTGATATTCAGCTTCAGATATCCGCCTCCCACCTTTGATTGCAAAGTGAGCACAACCTGGGTATTTGCCCTTTCTTGAATACAAGTCAAGGTACAGGAATCCCAGATCTCCCTGTAACGGAAGAGGAATTCAAAGATCCAGTGAAACAAAGGTCAATGCAAGGAAATAATGCATCCTAGAGCAGCCATGGCCATGTGTAGCAACATGAAAGTGTAAACTCTTAACACAATGGTATTTTCCTTTAGCAGACAACAACGGCTTCACTTATAAACTGCTACCAAGGATATAAGCCCACAGCAGAAATTTTAACTCCAAGTCTCTTACCATAGCAACAGACAGGGGAAAAAGAAGAAGGGGGAACAGTGCATTATCAGCCAAAATACATGAAAGTCAAGAGACAGATATACACAGGCTACCTCCAAGCCATGAGATATACATACCTCTTCAGAATGATGAAGCATCAGTTTTATCACATTTGGATGCCACGATTCTCCAGGTGCACAAGGAATTCTATGAAAAGTTATCCTAAATAAAGACTCGATCAAAAATTTCAAGCCCTCAATGCATTGCGTCAAAGGAAAGTATGACGCAACTACCTGCACATAGAAAAATAATCAGACAAGTATTTCCAGTCTTCCATCTAAAAGTAGCACATAAACAGTACAGTGGAAAATGAAAAAAAGGAGCAAATTCATCAGCCCAACAATTTATTCACACCTTGGAACCTCTAGTAGAATAACTTACCGAAGACTGAAAGTTGTAGGTGCTGGACTTCATAATTCTGGTGAAGTATGTCTCATCCCATGGCTCTAAATCAACTAAACCTTGGCCTGTGTGCTTTCTCTTAAAGTTCCTGATTTTCTCAAATTCCTACAGATTATATTAGTAAAAAAATTTAAAAAATAGAGGGTATAGGACCATCCTCCCATCCATCCCCAAAACCAAACAACTAAACACCTAAAGAGACAAAAAAAGGTAAAAGCAAAATACAGACTTCATGACACTACAACCCACCCTCCAAAAACACACACACACACCAAACAAAAAATAGTTTGAATTTTACAGAAGAGAGAAAAAGAATATAGGAAATAAAATAAAATAAAATTAAAAAGTGGATTCTCTCAGTGAAATTACAGAGGTCTAGAATCAACAGTAAGATACATATCATCTGAAGCTTCTGCTGATTTCATATGTGAGAACGTGTGTGTCCAGGTTTCAGAAAATTGGTGTTATTGTCCTTGACTGTTCGTGGTTGGTAAAACAGTCAAGGATTAAGGTAAACCATGTACAGAAGCGGTACTATTATACAAATATCAAATCATCAAGAAACAAAATGAATGAATCAGCACATACATAAAATTGAGATTTATCCTTGAATCTGAAGTTTCTCCAGGCATTAAACCTAATACTGCAACCAAACAATGTGGTACCTCATGAGCGTTGGGCCTCACTACTTCACTCATCTCTAGCAGAAAGGACTCCACGACCTCCGACGCTGCTGCCATGTTAGGGAGTATAGAAAACTCGGCATAAGATCTGAACCCAATTAACTGCATTTAATCCAGGAGAATTCTATTAATGGTAAATGCAAACTAATTTCAAGGAGAAACTAATCTCATTCTAAAAGCACATAAGTTAAGAAAACTTTCTCAAAGAGAAAAATAGAAAAAATAAACATACCTGAGCAAGCTCATGACGAAAAGCAATAAGCTTATCAAGAACATCTAGATTTGCACGGGGAACACTATTGCCTTTAATGTAAATCAGCTTTCTGACCTGTAAAACTAGTATGTCATGCATATGCAAGCCTAGACTCATCAGGACTGAGGATAGATTTGAATAAAGAAACATTATAGGTATAAATGTCATTGGCACAGGACGATTACTTCTTGTCCTATTTAGGAGGCGATGTGGTTGAGAGGTGTCAGGTCCATGCATTCTATAAAGCCAACATCTGATGACTAATGCAATTATCATGAAAAATTCAAGAAAAAGAAAACCTCTGCATCTGGAGCCCATTGCATGATTGAAGATAGGCTATCTGGATTTGTGCTTATTCGATATCCCTTCTGTTTATTGCCTCCTCTGGTTCCAATGCCAGGTACAGGACGATACACAGGTTCACCAAGATGCTGCAAACGACTGGGGATAGATGTGGCTGGATATACATCCACATAACCAGGGTCAATTGCAATGTTCTCATTATACCTACAATAAGCAGATCATGAGAAAACTGCACAGTGATTAGACTGCCAATACGTATTAGGAAATCATAGTTCAACAACAATTTATTTCAACGAATACAGAAACACTAGATTGGCCGATCATTTTCAGATGATAGATTCGTCAACCTGAATCGACTCGAAAGAGCTGGACTTAAAAAAATAAACCTTTAACCAGAATGAACAGTGAGAAAATTACACGGAACTGAAAAAGAAGGAATATAATACCAACTTGAAAAGGTAATTACTCACGCCTGATATAAATAAGCAATATCAACATTGAGCTTGTTGACTCTGTTTGATTTCTCTGCAGAAGTAAATGGACATGATTTGCTTTAATTTTTTCCACAAAGCAGGTTGAAGGTAGCTTCTCAAAGACATCAATATACAATATGGAGTCCTCATAGATAACAAACTTGTACCATCTGAGAGATGGATTCCGCCCTTCTCAAAATCAAGCCGTAGATAACTAGCTGCCCTCTTGGCTTCAGCGAAAAGCTTGCCACCTTGTTCAGCTTTGACGACAGCCTTATAAAGAATATGATTGGTGTTCAAAAACTGTACATAACAACAACAGCAAGATTAGCATTAGGCATTGCTGCAACATTCCAGGAAACTATTAGAACAAGTATATAATCATTTCATTCCCGGACAATAATCACATTCAGATAGGACCACTTTTTGCCAGAAGCAGAGCAAGCATATGGAATGGTACTCAGGAATAGATATGTTCTCAAAGAAAGAACGGTATGCAAATGCAGCCTTCCTTCTCCATGCACAGATCTACATCAGCGAAATGCTTTACGATATTTAGGTTAAGGAGATAAAAACACAGCCCAACACATACCATAGCAAACATCACACAATCTACTGGATCAATTTCCCTCATTCCAGGTCAGAATGTTTTTTTTTAATTTCAACCTCGTCCTATTATCATCTCAAACCAAAATAATCTGCATCATGATCATCGATTTCTCATGGCATATGTTCAGGCTAAGCAATCCCTCACGCTCCAAATCCACAAAATCAGGCCATTCATGCTTCTCCCACCACTCATGGAAAAAAAAAACGAACTTGTAAAAAACATCGGCTTACAACATTTATACCTTGCACAAGGACTTACAAGGTCCCAACCAATTCTATATCCAAATAGAAGAATAAACCAAATTTGTGGAACATTGAGCAACAAGTCAGCCAATTGAAAAACAGTCACCTCACATGCAGATATTCACCCATTCTCACAGCAGCTTTGTTCGCCTCATCAACGAATTCCCTTGAAACCAAATAAAAGACAAAAACATAGATTAGAAAAAACCATAATAATTATGAGAATAAGTAATAATGCAATATATATCCATTAAGGCACCTGTCAGGATGAGTGTTCCTACATAACTCTGCAGAGTCGACAACCGAACAGACCTGAGAAATTTCAACAACCAATAAGCATAAAACTACCATTTTGGTGCCATTTTGACTTAAATGTCGAATAGCCACATTACATGCAGAACTCAAATTCAATGAAACAGGTAAACACAGCTCCACCAAGAAATAGTATTCGAATCTCAACACAATCATTCATAAGGGCAGCACCACACTACACAAGCGATCTTGCGCATCACAATTGGAGTAGCTACCAAAACCACTCATCAATCCAGCAACGAAATCGCGATCAATTGGAATCAGTTTGGTTTAAAACAAATATTTCTACCACCATCATCAACCATTAACCAATCCTAACACTCACAGTATCAGAGATCTCGTCCATCGCGCGAATAATCTCGTCCCCTTCCGGCATCGTCCCCACATAATTCACCAGCTCCCCAGCCCTACACCAAAACCACGTCACCCAATCAATCACACACGGTTCACAACAAATTATAGAGTCACTACCACATTTCATGATTCCGATATCGATTCCGTTACCTTTCGATGGCGTCGTCGACGAAGCGCTGGAATCCCTTGGCGGACTTCAAGTGGTGGAATCCGTAGAGGCCTGTTCGATTGACGGAGTCGGCGGCAGCGGGGGAGGTGTAAAGGAGTCGGAGGTGGGAGATCGGGGAGAAGGAGGTGGTGGTTCGGCGGAGGAGGTGTGACATGGTGGTTGATGAGGCGGAGGAGGTCGTGGGAGCGGTGGTGGACGGTGGAGGCGGCGAAGGTCAGGTATCCGAAACTCAAAATGGGATATTTTAATTTAATAATATTATAATTCGTTTGAAACGAAAAAAAATAACACTGTTAATTTTTTTTTAAAAATTAAATAAATTACAACCTCATTTTAAGATTGTGAAAAATAATAAAATAATAATAAAAAATAAAAATATTTTGATAAAGAAAATTAAATAAATATATATCATGATGTCAATATATTTAGTATTGTCTTGATTTCAAAATTTGCTGTGCACAAGCATTAGTGAGGATTGTCTCTTGTTGTTCATTGGACCATCATGACAGCGCTATTCATCCACTCATTTTTTCTTTTATGAGTTAGGAATAAACAAATTAAGGGATGATTTTGCCTTGTGTACTAAAAAGGATCACCATTTTAAGAATTGATAAGGCATCAAAACTAAGCAAAATTTTGTAAAATATTTAAACTCAAGGGAGTAAAAATAATAATTGAGATTAAAAGTATATATAAATAAAATAAAAATATTTTTATTAAATATTTATTATTTATTTATTATTATATATATTTATGTTATGAATCATATTCATTTTTCCTAACAAAATGTCTTTCTTTTTATGAAAAAAATATGGTTTTTTAATTCAGATAAATTAGGATCTTGAATAAAAAATTAAAAACCATTTTCTTTGTTTTTTTTAAGTGAATTGTTCAAAAGTCTTAATGAAGTGTTTACTATATATATAATTATAGTATACATGTATATGATATACAATTTACAAAAAATTTATTTATCGTTTATAAATCAAAATAAAGATAAAAATATAAATGATTTTTGCCTAATTTGATTTTTTTTTCTTGGGTCCCGTTACCATACGGCCACTCTTTGGTCAGTTACCCCACCCGCACGCCTCTTATCATTGCAACCGCCGCCGCTGCCGTTGCCGGTCGTGACGGGATCTCCATCCTCATCTTCCAACGCGGCCGCTACTCCTCTCTGCCTCCTCTCACTGTGCATCGGAGATCATGCTCAACGAAATCCCCAAATTCGAGTTCGCTTATCCCGAATCACTGACCCCACACGATGAGGTTCGCCAACTTCGATCTCTTTTTTTTTTCCCCTTCACTTGATTGATTCTGTTGTTTGGAATCGATTAGTGGTGAATTTGATTCTTGCATTGCTGCTTTTGATTCGTGATAAAGCATAGAGATTAGAGATCACATTTCGATCGATTTCGAATAGTGATTAGAGTTTAGGTTTATAGTGGTGACAAAAAGGAGTGTATAGTTCTGTATCAAGAGAAAACATATTGTGAGGATTGTGATTTTCGAGATTGGAAGACACTGCTTGCTTGTTTGGTCGCAATTCGCATATGTTTTCATATGCAAGGTGTGAAAACAACATGAGAGTAACACTGGCTTAGTGATAAATAATCATTGTGTCGACAATTGGATCTGAGGTTTGCCGCTCCTTGTTTTCCTTCCTCTGTGGTAAACTGAAAATATTTATGATTACTATGCCTATTGGTTGTAGTATTGAGAAATGGTTTGATTGACCTTTTTGGGATTTGGGAATTGGTGAATAATGAAGTGTGTTAAGTATCGCTCACATATTTATGCATGAGGTTATTTCTATATTACAACCTCAAAAATTGATATTTCCATATTACTTGTTCAAATTATAATATCATGGACAAATTGCAACCTCAAATCTTCACATAGGTACATATTACAACCTAAAAAGTTCATATTTCCATATTACTGGTTCAAATTGTCTTATTTTGGACAATTTACAACTCTAAATCTTAGATATTTTTATATTACAACCCAAAATATAAGATATTTTCATGTCACAAACCCCAGAAAAAGGTATTTCCAATTTACATGTTTTAATCAAGGATCATTGTAATCTCTTTATCAATTTTAATAGAATAATGTTTTTATTAACTATAACGGTCTTGTGATTGTTACAAACTCAAGAAACCAACCTATTGAAAACCAAACCATTTAACCACTAATCGATCAATACGCCAATGGTAGGATGGTTCTAAAGCCTCAATTTATCCTACTTTATCCCTTTCCCTTAATTAAAAATGTATCTTGAGTTTTTTTTAGTCCTCGTTTTCATGAATTATCAAATATACTTCCTCCATTCCATAAAAAACACAACAGTTTGACTGTACGTATTTGATGAGGTGTATTTTAACCCTTATTGTGAGACAATCAAATATTTTTTTATGCAAATTGGTCGTGAAACATTAGTCGTAGTATAAATTATGTACTTTCATATGATGGAGGTTGCCGGACGATCAAATCTTGTTTGATCTAAAAAGTTAAAAGTGTTGTAATTTATATGGGACAGAGAGAATAATGATACATTCTATGCACAATATACTTGCAAATGTTGTGTTCCTTAATATCAATGATCTTGGAGGACTGTATTTACTATTTGATAATATAAGTTTGTATGTAATTGCTTTAATCAAGGTATAAAAGAAGACTATACTTATGAAAGTTCGATGTAGTTGCAAAAATTTTGCTCAAAATGAGATATAGGAAACACTTAGAAGTTCAAGGTTAATATTTAATATGTCGTGGAGAGTTTCAGTATTGAAATATTTAAGTTTAAGGTTAATATGAACGTATATATAAGATTTAGGGGTTTGAATTGTCCACAAGATGACAACTATAACAACAAAAATGGAAGAACGCAAATTTTGGGGTTGTAAAATGGATACATTTAACATTTGAGGTAGTAATGTGTCCATAATACTACAATTTGAACAAGTAATATGGAAATATTGGTTTTTGAGGTTGTAATATGGAGATATGAAAGCTTTGAGGTTGTGATATGGAAATAATCCTTATGCCTTCAGTTCAATAGCTGATAGTTGATATTTTTGAGATGAGGTATGGTGTTTAAGTTTGTTAATAGCAAGCTGTTGAGAAGTGTTATGCTGTGGTAGTCTCTTTGTTGTGCTATATGGGTTTGTGGTTTTGTTTCTTGTACGTGGCTTTAGTCACCAAGAGAACATTTATTGTATAACTATTGTATAAATCAATTTGACACACATTCGTCGATATGTCTTTCTTTTGTCCTTGAAGTAATAATCAGGTTGCTACTTTTGATGCAATAGTACTATTTATTTCAGCATTGATGCGAAGAATACCTGGTTTGATATAGATTCTGCAGGATAACTGCTATTTCAGAAAGACAAACAGATAAAGATATACAGTTGCCCTGGCTCCATTTTTACGAGATGTTCCTGGAGGGACACAGTTGGAGCAATTGGACTAGCTAGAAATTATAGATTTTGGTACATCTGAAAGCAAGCACCAGGCCAAGTAATTATGAAGCCATCACAACTCAGAGACCAGAGATGAATGGCACATTGGTCGCCGGCAGCCACGGATTCCCAGCAATGAAGTTGGCCACGGAGAACTCAGCTACCTGTGTGGCGCTTGTGAAAGCATGATAGCCAGGCCACGTCACCCTCCCTCTGGTCGATGAACCAGGTCCTGTGTTGGCATACTCGGCATAGAACAAGGTGCTCAATGCGAAGGTCCCATCCCACTCCAGCCATCCTGCTGGGCTAATAAGGCTATCAAGATAACTCTCCATGACCACTGTCCTTGAGTACTCCTTCCATGGTCTCCCTAAATATGTACTAAATGAGGATACGACTGGCTGAAGATCCGAACCAGCCGTGATTGTGCAGTCCTGTATCACAGTCCCCGTGTTTTGGTTTGGGTCGGTCCTTCCTTGTGCTGTGACGGTGTTCTCTTGGCCCACCATAGGTAACCTGACGTACATGGTGCAGCTCTGGAAGACAACGGCTGCGTTTCCAAAGATGAAGTCAACTGTGCCATAGATGTTGCATGACTTGTAGAACTGCCTCAGGGAGTAGGTGTACAGGGTGTCTTGGTATCCTTTGAAACTACACTGGTAGAAAACCGAGAGGTCTGAACCTGACCTTAGGGCAACAGCTTGGTGGTTGTGGGGGCCTGCTGTGTTTTGGAAGGTGATGCCTTGTGCTATAAATTCATTCCCAGTTACAGCTGAAATTACATAATCAGTGCAGGTCATTATCACCCTAAGTTTCTTATAGCTTCTAATGATTGGTTTAATTATCCCATGTTTGCAAAAAACTGTGTCATATACCAGGTATTATCCAACCTGACCATGTTTAATTGTTGTTTCATAGTAGGTTTTGGCCGTTCTGCGGAGAAAGTTGGAGAATATAAGCTCTCACCAAAAGTTGCAGAACTGTAAGTGGTTGAGCCTCCGACAACGCTTCTACTGCCTGTGATTATGGTGCTTCCAATGCCATCACCCACAAGCATGATATTGTTCAACTGAGTTGAAACATTCTCATCATACACTCCGCCCTTGACATAGATGATGAATCTCCCACTCCCACTTCCGGACACAGCTGCAGCAAGAGCTGCTCCTACGGTCATGTAATTCCCAGAACCATCTTGTGCTACCACAAGGTTTGCCTTTGAAACAGCTGTGGACGACTGCAACAGCTTGCGGTCATGCCGTGGGACCCATGTTGGAAATCCATCTTCATAAGTGGCTTTGTGTCCTCCGACCGACCCATTACCATAAAGAGCCAAGCTGTTGGATATCAGTTGTGACACATTGTTATTAGGAAAGAGCTGTAAAATGTTGTCTGTGACACCAAGCTCAACAAACCCGGTCTTGCACGTCTCAAGGTTCGTTAAAGCGGCACTCAGCCAAGTTTGTTGATCGAAGCTAGTACATGTTCCTGCAGGAGACAATGCCTTACTGACCTGTAGGACTGTGTCTTTGTAAAGGCTGACACAATCCTCCCATGCCAGCTTTTCAAGGTTATTTCTACACCGGGGGCCGAGACTTCCAACGTAAACATGGGCAGCAAAAGCACTCTCCATTGCTACTTGGACCGACATTTTCTTGAAATCGGATTCCTGTCGAGGAACACTGTGATTTGCAAAGTGGTTCTTGCATGCATCAGGATACCTCGTCCTCTTACACCACCAGTCAATGCTGGCGTTTGGTTCATCGGTAAGGCTATATGGTAGCGTGGAGAATGCGAAGGATAAGAAAAAAAGAAACAAGCCAAGGTTAGTAACCATTTTGACGCTGCGCTTGGGGTGGTCTGTTTTGTTGTTGCTATATGTATGAAATATAAACTTTGGTATTTTGATTTGAGAGTTCTTTTGTCCAACCTCGGGTGGTTTATATATCGGAGGTGTTACATGGTGATGCATGTAACCGATCAGAATATTTCTGGTCGCCATATCCATTTTTCTATATGATATTATTTTATTGATGATTTATGTGAATTATTTGGTTCGAGCACAGGTCCAATTTTCACAACCTCCTTTTGAATGTATTATGAAGATATCAGCAAAACAGCCTATTTACATAAAAATAAGGGTAAAGTCTGTATATATCATTTTGTCTTATAGGGATTATGCTCATTTGGCGAGATTATATAGACACGTTCCTTTCCTTTTTGTTTTTGGATATACTATGCCTACAATATTGTATATAAGGTCTAAATTCAAACATAATTACATAAAGTTAATTGAAAGCATAGCGTGTATGTTAACTCTAGGAGTACCTTACAAGCTAGACCTCAAATTTAAAAGTATACAGAGCCAAAGTTCATGATTATTTAAGTGAGCTTCTTTGTTTTATTTTTCGTCATGTCCAGAAGAAACTGAAATCTGAATAAATAAACGTGCATGATACAACAGTTATATAGGCTCCATATAGCCAAGTAAAACTCATGATAAAAACTCGGAACCTAATTTTTGATCGTCATTCATCGATGTTGTTACAGTAAGTTGTTACATCATATAGATCAACCATATGCTCGTTGTTCATTCAACGTATAAGCCTCTTGTGCATCCCTGACTGTCTTCTCTCTCACTATCTGCGGGCGCAGCTTGAGAAGATCAGGAAGTATAAGCTCAAGCATCTCGTATAGCCTTTCAATTCCTTCTTCATATGTTGTACCAAAACATGCTTCTACTTTTTTTAAGGTTCGAAACTGATCCCATAGATCAACCCCATAGATCAGTATTGATCATTTTAATGCTCTTTTGTCTCACTCGTACATAGCAAGGGAAATTTCCCTGGAGATCGTCCTTTGTTGTATTACTTTACGTCAATCAGTTTTAATTTCGGAATTCTAAAGTGATTTGACTCAAAAAAGAAAAAAGAAAAAAGATACCCCTTTTGTGAGCGGAAGGAGAGTGTTGATATGTCGCTGCTGATAATGGTGTTGCGAGTAATGCATGAAGAACAGAGGAGTTAGATTTTCTGTACAATGATTTGCGTTCCTCTATCTTGACTGTCTTATGACTGTGTGGTTGAGAGGGTAAACCGTCGTATATTTGGTGATGAGCAGTTGAGCAGTCACAAATCACAAGGAGTTGTGTGTGAATATATAACTCGTTTCAGTCGTCATCTAATATTGGATTATAGGAATCTTATTTTGGATAGGTGCTTAATGATAACTTGTTTGTATCGACATAAAATTATGGAAATTGCAACACCGAATATGTCCCAAGAAAAATCACCAAAAATAAATTAACAATAACAATTCAGATATTTTTGTCACATATAAGTCTCGGGGGTACAACAAAAAACATGGTGATTAATTTACGTACTGCTAGTACCATTTTATTACTCATCTTTTACATCATTTAGCTGATTAGGAAAGGGATGCCAACAGCAGCATCTCCACATTGCAGAAAAAGGATCCAATAATGCTTGCTAGCATGCTGGTTGATCAAAGCCAGTGCATTACCAGTATAATGCCCGACATTCTGGACCTGTGCATTAACCGCGTTTTAATCTTATCATTCGATGCACGGCCTCCAAACCCGTCGACACAAGTATTGTCATCAGTGAGCGCTGCGCTAACCCAAGTCTGCATGTTACTAATATGCCAACGGAACTCCTGTGGTCGGGCCTGGTTATTAGCCCGTTGGAGCTCGAGGGCCGACTTGGGTTACTAATATGATCGTGAAATAATAAATAAATATTATATTTATATATGAAAAAAAATCAATAAAAATTTAAAATAGGATAAAAACTATCAACCACAAATATGATTGTGGAGTATCTTTTTAATTGCGTTAACAAATGAGATACCGGTGTATAACAATATAAAAACAACGATTATTTCTCCTTTTATTTATTACTTTTTTAATGTGGGATAAAAATTTTTATTTTAAAAAAAAACTATTGGACCCGATTAGTATATTTTATCGCTTATTGTATACTTTATCTCAATTTATCACTTATAATTATAATAAATTCTTATCAAAAATAAGAATGTTCCAAAAACATACCAATGGACCTTTGACATTCAACCTTAGAAACAAAGCCTTAGATATGACGGCCACGATATTTTATTTGCGAATGTTCCAGAGATCCAGATGTGTTAAATGATTGTTTTTTTTTTAAGTTAATCCCAAAAAATTTTCCTTGATCAAACAAATATTCCGTAAAAACTTAATAAAAATAACTCTTTAAAAAACCTTATCAAAAAGTAAACAATTTTAACCCTTGAAACAATGGATAAAAAATCACGATTTCAACTGGACATGCGCTGTTGGGACTCCAACCGTGGGATCCAATTCCATTTTTTTGGGGATGAGTAGGGCTCCGCCATTATGCGGCCGGCCAAACTCGTTTAAAGCCTACTTGAAACATATATTTACGTCTTCAATAGAGCCCTTCTCGGTTCTAGGGTGTGTTCGAGAAAGTTGGAATCACATTATCGATAATTTACAAATCAAATCCTCTATCAACCATCATCTTTCGCACTCTTTCAACGTCGTCGGACCTCCCTAAACCTTCGTAAATCTTCTTCAACAGCTCAAAGTTGTGCTCGTCGTCGGCCTCCAACTCAAAAAGCTTGTTAGCTGCAATCTCTCCGACCTCGGCATTCTTATGAAGGCAGCACGCATACAGCAATGCGCCCCATACAGTTGGACCTGCCTCAAACTCCATTCTCGTAGTAACTATCTTGTAGGCTTTGTCGATCATCCCTGCTCGTCCATAGAGATTCACCATACTAGAGTAGTGCTCCATGATCGGAACGATGCCGTGCTTGTTTTGCATAAGCAAGAACAGCCGCTCACCATCACTGACAAGTCCCAAGTTAGCACATGTTGATAGCAACAAAAGGAAAGTAATGTTATCGGGGGCGACACCCTCGTTCTGCATCTCCTGGAGATACTTCAGAGCATTTGGGTCTTTATTGTGCGCGGAGATTATTGAGTTCCATGAAGTAACATCCCTTCTTGGCATGTGATCGAATAACCAGCGTGCTTGTTCCAGCTTGCCTCGATACGAATACAAAGAGATCAAGGAGTTGTTGACGATTAAGCTTCGGTTTAAGCCTCGCCTAAGTATCCATGCATGTATCTGGCCACCTATTCTTACCGAGGAAACACCCTTGAGGATCGACGATAGGCTAACTTCGTCTGGCGTGAAACCATCTTTAATCATCCCATGAAACATGGTCAAGGCCTCTCGCACAAGTCCATGGTGGAAATACCCCGTTATCATCGAATTCCACGAAACCAAGTCCTTATTCCTCATCTTATCAAAAACCCTCCTCGCCTTCACAATGTCGCCACACTTCGCATACATCCCAACGAGCGCGTTCAACACATACCCATCCTCATGAAACCCATACCTGACAATGTGCCTATGCACTTCCTCCCCGACCTGAACCAACCCGAGACCCCCACAAGCCTTCAGCACACGAGGAAACGTAAACCGATCAATCTCAACACCCTCCTCCTCCATCTGAAAATAAATCGCCAACGCATCCTCGTACATCCCCATCTCCGAGTACCCCGATATAAGGGAGTTCCAAACAAACGCATACTCGTCCCTCTCAGACATTTCATCGAACACCTGATGTGCTTCCTCTAAGTACCCGTTCGCCGCGTACAGCCGCACCAACTTGGACCCGACACCGACATTCTTGATCAGAATCCTACTGGGTATCATTTTATGGATCCGAATCCCGTGTTCGACGGCTCGTAAGTTGTAACAGGTTTCGAGGAGGGCGCAGAGGAGCTGGGTGTCGGCGACGTCGAACCCGTTGTTGATGGAGGCCTCGAGATCTTTGATGATGGATTCGAGGGCTTCGAGTTTGGATTGGGATTGGGGGTTTGGGTTTGTTGGGAGCAATGGGGTTGGTTTTGTTTTGAATCTTTGAAGGGTTTGATGATATTGTTGTTGTTGTTGATGGGGTGTTTGGGTTTTTTGCTTCTTGATTTTCCTTGGGAGGGCACATTGTGGAGTGAAAGGGGTGATGATTCTGCAGGTTGGTGATGATGATGCACACTGCATGATCGAGTGGAATTGGAGATTTTGTTGAATGTGTTTTCTAGTGAGTGGATTGCAAGAAAGTGTGGAGTTTTTTTTGGGTCCTTGCAATGTTGATGATATGAACAGGGAAAGCAACACTCAACTATTTTACTATCATAACAAGATCTTACTCCCTAACCTCGCATATAAATCATAAACGTTACTATTTATATATAGGATAAAATTATTTATGTTATAAGTTATTTATGACACGATAAAATATTATTTTATATAAAATTATTATAAAATATTTATGATGATTTAATTTATATATTTTAATTTTGAATTAATTTTTTAAATAGATAAATAACAAAATTCGTCAAAAATATATATTGAAATACAATATTATAATTTGAATGAAACGAAAGAACTAAAATTTATTTATGTTATTGGCTCTAACTTACATTAGTCGTGTACCAACATTATAATAACCTCGAGTTTTGACGATAGCACCCAATGCATCCATATTATAGCAGTTTCAATCAGAAAACAACAATCTGAGTGTTTTCCCTCATGAATTAAGATAGCGTAGAAAGAGTCTTAGTTTTGTAGATTATGATAAGAAAAGAGTGTGATCTTTAAATATCCACGATACAATTCCATGTCATTATATTTTAATTTTCCTTATACCAACCTGAATTACGATGAAATGAATCACAATTTTTTCTGTTATTGATAGTCGTCCAATCAGAGAGCGAGACGAGGAGCACGTCAGTGTCTGAAACCGAAAGCCAAAACCCCCCAAGACAACTCAAAACCCTTCTCCGACTGCGTCATCTCCACCGCCGCCGCCGAATCCACCACGCATTCGAACTCCCAAAACTCAACGAAGATGCACACCTTTCTATACAGAGCGAACGCGGTGCTAACGCTCTCGATCACAATCCTCGCGGTGATCTGCGCCATGGCATCCGTCTCCGACACCTTCAACTCTCCCTCGGCCTCCGCCTCCGCCTCAATTCAGGGTCCCTCTCACTCTGTTCGCCGCTTCGATTTCATCTGTTTCATGTGTGGCGAGCTAGGGTTTGAGTTGCTGATTTTGGATTGTGTTTTGTGATTGTGTTGTTGAATAGGTGCTGAATGTGAATCGGTTTCAGAAGCTCTCCAATGGCGACGACGAGGTAGGTTGTGATACTTTCTTGGAGTGACTATTATGATGAAGCATGATCTGTGTGCTTGGGGTGTAGATTTAGTAGTTAGTAGTTCTTGTTGTTGAGGTGCTTGTTGTGATTGTTGTACGTGTTTAGGTATGTATTCGTTGGTTCTATGAGAAAGTCCTTGTGATTGTGTGGTGCTCTCGAAACTGCAATCAAGGAATATTTGTAGCGTAAATTTCATGAATTTTTATTCGGGTGTAGGCTTGTAGCACTTGGTTACGTTGTGCGTGGTACACAGGATGACAAGGACATTTAACTGGTTACAATTTGTGGCATCAATTGTGGTCATCGCTTTATAGCTCTATCTTGTCAAGTGATGAGGTATCCACCAAACCTGCAATTAGACTCTTTTGTGCCAATATCATGGATTTTGTTTGAGATCAATGTTGGATGGCTCTTCTTGTGCCAACGTACTATGTTGGATGGTTTTGTGCATTTTCTATTTCTTTGATGATGTGCGGATTTTCATTGCATTTGCTTAGTGCATGATATTGTTTTCTGCTAATTGAAAACGTTGGGTTATAACGGAAACTGATGCAGGTCAGCTTGACTTTGAACATCACGGAAGACTTGCAATCCTTGTTTACATGGAATACAAAGCAGGTACAATTACTAACTTGTGAATTTTACTTGCTTTGAGTAAGGTCTAGTTGTTGTATCTTCTTGTTGCTTCCATTTATTCCAACTGTAGGTGTCATTGCCAACTGTGTACATCCCCTCCACAGACCCTATGGATGACGGGATTACCTGAGTTATTTTTTGTTGTTGTAGTAGTTCTCATTTTCAACATCTAGCAGGATGTGTTCTGGGGGCGACTAGAAGCTCATGTTATTTTTCGTTTATTGCTGCAGGTATTTGTCTTTGTTGTGGCCGAATATGAAACTCCAAAAAACTCATTTAATCAGGTAACACATATGTTATCCAAAAATCATTATCTAAATTTTTTTTACTACATTGGGAAATGTTTCTTTATATTGTAGCCAACTCAAGCTTCTTCTTTCATTTCAATTGAACATGTTGGTGTCATTCACTACTATTGAGCTATACATTTGTAACTATCTTATTCTTCTTAAAGTGCACTGATTGAGCTGGTCTAAGTCTCTCGGACTTTTGTTTGATGGTTAGAGGTATTGGTAAAATAACTATAGTTTTGTTTAGTAACACATTGATGCTGTTTATATTTTTTACATTAGCATTAATTGTTTTGGTATTTCTGCAGTAAGTGGGTGAGTCGTAGGAACAAGATTGGCATAGTTACGGGATTCTTTAACCCCGTAATGTTCTGTGTGCTGGGAGCGTATGTACCCAACTTTTATTCTAAGGAATAGTCCCTAATTCTCTTCAAGTGGTGTTCTACATAATGGACCATATTTACCTTTAAACTTTTCCTAGTAACAATGGTGGAATTGGTGTCTTCCTGCTTGCAAACATATGCATTTGATGCTATGAATTCATTCAATTTAATGCTAATAGCGGTCCTGGAAAACACTGGTGATGTATTTTGTTAATTGTTTTTGTTGTGAAACAGGTTTCACTTTGGGATGGAATTATACGTTCTCGTGAGCAAGCGAAGATTTGGATACGCAACAAATATCGCTTTACTGACCAGGTAGTTATTCTTTTCTAGTCATCTGGCAGTGCAGTGTGACTAAAGTTACTCGGCTGTGATCCTCCATCTTCATTTGGTTTCATGTTTTTTATTCCATCGCTAACATAATCTATCCCATTCTCCAAAGCTATGCAGCTATGCTTCAGTTAACGTGGTTCGATTTATTTGGCCCTCTAATTGCTATTGTGATCGGCTTATGTCAGGGTCTAACCTTCGCGGCAAGGAGTTCAACTTGACAATGCATTGGCAGGAAAGATGTTTGCGGACAAAATAGTCATGACAGGATACGTCTTGCCCAAGGAATACTGATGACTGTCTTCCCAGTTGACTAGTTCTTATCCCCAGATTTAGAACCCAGTCACCGACCAAAGTTTACAATGTAGTAAGCAAGAATCTTATGCTAACCTTAGGAGGCCGGCGTCCCTGTGTCATCTTGTTTACGTGAAAAATCTGGTATACTACCCTATAGAGAACCTCACGAAGATATTTGCGGTGCCTGAATTGTAATGACCATGCCGTGTTTTCAAATGATATATGCGCTATTTTGGCGGTTCCAACAATGGTTTACCGAGTGATGTTTTTCCCATTGATTTACCCCGCAATGAGGTCATTATTTACTTCATACCTTGTATTCAATATCCTTCATGTTGATGAGTGCTTATCGCAAGTGAGATTCAACTGTAATGGTTTGGAGCTATTGAGATTGCCCTAAAACGTGATGACAATAGTTCCGCAGTCGTCTGTTGCATGTTCACGAAAATAAATACAAACGTGCGGAATGACAGCAGCATTGCAACACCTTCGGCTCTGTGTTCATATTCACCACTACTACCATGATAGACGATTGATATATACATTCAGATGATATCGGTATATGATCGCCTTCAAAAATAATGATGAGAAGCAACACAGAGTAGTTGTGTTCCATGACTTGTAATACATCTGCGTCTGCAACGTGGTCAATGCATATCGTATACCAACTGCAAAACGTTCCTGTCATCAAGAATGTCGACACCATGTGCACAGCGGATGTTTGCCTTCATGATTTCATGGAATAACTTGCGTCACACCTTCTGCTGACTGAAATGAACCAAGCTTGCACGACTAATAGGAACTTCACTTGATCCCCAGAATTCGGAATAAGCCATTCTAGAAGCTTCAACATTTTAAAAGGTTGCAGCAACCTGCAGTGAACAAAGCTACAGGATTGCTTTTCCTTGTAAAACAGATTTATTCTTCCTTCAAGCACCGTCAAAACATTACACCACCATAAATCTAATCATTGGACTAAGGCAAATCTTACTTGAGCATATTTGCAGATTTGGAACATGACATCAAGCAATGCCTTATGTTGTTGATGACAAAAGTTTATCAAAGTGCACAACCCCAGAGAAAAAGATTATACAAAATGATAAAAAAATTATTAAAAATACCTGGCTTAGTATCATTGTGTTGCTCCTGCAGTAACTCCCAAAATATGGACGACCTTCTCAAAGTTACTAGAATGCAGATGTTGCCAAACAGTTGATATATTAGGTTATGACTCATATGAAGCAGCATTTGGGTTCCAGGCAATGGCAATTCAGTTCCTTCCCTAAAATCACAAAGATCCAAGTTATAATGGGGTAACCTTTCCCAGTTCAAGTGCAGCAGAAATGGTGATCTCGATACCTCGTCAACTGAGTGATTCCAGCTTTGCATAACGTGTACTAGTTCTGAAGAAACAAGTCAATCCTTTTGCACATATTCTCTGAGATCCTATAGATCAAGTCATTTCTCAAGGTTCCCCAAAACCAGAATAAACGTTGTCTGCCGTATATTCTGGAAAATAAGAACCAGATGTCAGGCATATTCGGCTGATCAGCTGGTTGAGTTGGTCTAGTGACAAAATGATAAAAAACAAACAAAAAATAGTTTAGATAAAACAGTCAAACCTGCCTGATCTTCCAAACAGTGTAAAAATGCTTTTTCATACAAGTACTCCATGAGAAAAAAAAAAAAAGAGAATAAAAAGATCAAACCTGATCATCAACAGGGAAGGAATTGGCAAGGCAACTC
>LIEC01007872.1:0-24219 GCA_001925005.1 Drosera capensis
AAACCACTGAGTTGCAAGACAAGACAACACTTAAATTGTTTTGTCACATCGTCCGATGCAAAGTCAACTCATTATGTATTGTCACTATATCAAATCCATGTAGTTGAGGACTACGACAAAACCACTTATTTTCAAAAACAAGACAATACTTAAGTTGTTTTGTCTCATCGTCCCATGCAAAGACAGCTCATTATGTGTTGTCATAATATTGAAGACGACGACCCAACCGACACCTAGGTAGCTACAAGATGTTGAGCAATTAAAGAAAATGTCTTCTACCAATCCGTTCTTTATAAATTGGAAAAACATAAGATGTTTAGAAAACGCTTTATCTGACAGTCTCGTATATGTATAGTTGATCACCGCTGCCAGAACCCCTAAATCTTATAAGAGAAGAAAGCGTAAAAAAGAGCTTCCTTTATAATAAGAAATGACTATTATTTCTCACCCGAGGACCCCTTCTTAAAACAATACTCATTTCCCCAATTTCAAATTTCAAAGTATTTCTTCAATCTTTAATGACAATATATGAGATCAATATCACGTTACATTGTGAACGTAGTTGGTTCTTTGACCGAATGAATGGGGAGATTCGATGGATTGAAGAAATGGCCGCGTGTTTTTCTGCTAAGCTTTTGTGGTATACTTATGAGAATCTAAAAGAGGAGATACATGGCATGAATCATTCATTTCAAAAAAAAACAAAAAACAAAAATGGAAATATTTTACGCTAATCACGACGCGAATGGAACAAATTACATGCAAATAGACAACAAAAGAATGTGGTTCTTACTGCTTCACTTTTGTCATCGAGAAGCTAAAATAGTCCAAATTTTTGTTCCGATGCTTAAAGGAAAAGAGTAAGACAGAAACGAAAAATAAGGTTTGGGGACTCGATACAAACAAGTTGAACAAATATAGGGACTAGAGGATTTCAACCAGCCAACTATGACAACGACATGTACTGATTTTTACGATAGTAGGTTTTGAATTATTTTGCCCATAAACACGTTGGCAATGAAGATGACGAGCTCGACGTTTTACCACTGGGACTGGAGAAGGAGCAAAACCCAAATGCCTCTAGTTCGTCACCCGATGTTGACGTTATATTCTATGACGGAGGTCTATGCTATACTGCTCCAATCAGATTCGAGCAAGATTGGTCCGTTTATGTCAGAAGGATGAAGGTCGCATATGTCAGTTGCGTGTCACACCTAGTGATCCTTCATCACATAATTTTCATTTTGTGACCGTATGGCACTATATCCGAAAAGAAATTAAATTCTATCATGTTTTATATGACCTAAAACATTGAAAATATGAAAAAAGCGAGAGCTCATGGTGTCTTCGAGAACTGTTCTGTTCTCATAAACTTTTGGGATCAAATCCAAACATTGAAAATTAAATTCTATCATGTTTTTTAATAATAAAAACGTTTCTCCAATTCCTATATTGATTGAAATAAAAACACTTCAAAATTTTGATAAGAATTATTTCAAATTTAGTTTCGTCTATACAAATCCTAAATACAAATTAAATTCTATCATGTTTTATATGACCTAAAACATTGAAAATATGAAAAAAGCGAGAGCTCATGGTGTCTTCGAGAACTGTTCTGTTCTCATAAACTTTTTGGACTTATTGACTATTGAAGAAGTGTCTGGGGACAAACACTGCTTCAATAGTGCCACAAGTAGAAACGGTTTACAATGTAAAGCGCTACAGCCTGTGGCATTTTACTTCTTATTTCTATTGAGCAATTCCTGTATTCAAAAAGACGTTCCCTCTAGTGTAATTTTGTTTCATATATTTATGTTTACACATATCGGTGTAGATTACGGGATTGTTTGATAATGATGTTCAAAAATGTGGGGAGATCATCCCACCCCACATGGAAAGCAACTTAGCATAACTTCTCCAATGAGAGGAGACCAAGAGAAATCTTTCGGGATTTCCTTGAAAAAAAATGTCAAAAATGTGAAAATCACAACCTTAAAAAAAAATAGAAAACCAACAACAAAAACAGACACACTTTATAAACTAATGTGATTTTGTGTAAAATAAAATTTGAATATTGCATTATAATGGAACAAAACACAAAAATTGAAACCTAAGTTTTTTCCTTTTGTTTCATCCATCTAATAAAAAAAATCAATAATGAATAACTATATTTCATCAGACAATGAAATGAAAATATAAAAAAAAAAAAAAATATCTGTACCAAACCGACCCTACTTTTTCTTTGTATGAGATTGTATCTTACTCAAGATCTGTAATTTCAACCATCAAACTCGACTATTGTATATATGGTTCAATTGTAGTTGAAACATTACCAACCATACCGTTTTAATTGTCATGAAAAGTCGGGTCATCTCATAAGCCTTAAAAGGGTTAGGTCGTGCCGAAACTTTACATGATCTCAATCCTAGACTTAACAAGGATTGATAAGATGCGATCCGAGTTAATCAAGAAAAACCCATAAATAAAAGAGTGACACAACTATATGCCGGAGAAGAGAAACCTTGCCAAGAGTTCAAATACAGGGAATGCCAAAATAAGAAACCAAAAATGTTAACTGAGGGTAGCTTTTACAAGTTCTATGTGTCTCACAAGAATACAATGTCAATCTCCAGAACAAAAGAATCGGTAAGCGAGCATCAAACCATCATGAAGCAGGACGGCGGCATGAGGCTGGTACATGTACCAATTGTGACAGGCACAGAACGAATATGTAAGAATCCCAAGGAGACAGAGATTTGTACAGCCATTTTTTGAAGATAGCTCGAATCCAGGACAACCACGGAAAATGCTAGTCGTCAGGCTGGAGAGTAGGGTTTTTGGAACAGATCTCCATTTAGTCGTCAGTCTGGAGAGTGGGGCTTTTGGAACAGATCTCCATTTGATGGAGTTCGTACATCTTCTTTTCTGGATTGCATAGACCTGCATCGCAGCAAGAGGTCGAGTTACAAGAAAGGAGAGAGCCACTGCTGGTGCATAGCAAATTCTTTAGGCATCCATGGTTCTAACAGATTTCATGTTGAAGAGAATATGGTAAAAGATCATTCAAGATGGACCTGACCAATCCTTGGTGACATGGACTCCCGTGAGATGACAAGGTGCAACTTGTATAGGGGCGAGCAATAGTAGAATGCTAGGAAAAATTGGACTAAGGTTATAACTTCTAAACAAGGAGATGCAAGTATTGCAACTCAATGATACAGAATGAGGTTTAACCCAACCATCTTTGTCTAGTAGGACTACAAGGCCTATATGAGGATTTATGGTACAGAACTTATGATAATTGTAACATAAACTGCAATATAGCAAACTGTAGAATGATGTACTTCTACAGAGACCATAAAGAAAATGAAATCAGATAGCCACAATGTCCCTGATGATTCACGTCATCAAATCCCGACCATTGGCTAGAGCTTGTTTGCACTTTGTGATTAACATCTAGCTCTACCATGAGAATAACCTTTGTACTCCAAAACCATTGGCAAATGGTTCGCACAAAACTAAAAACCAACAGACTGATAAGTTTCCGTTTAACTACCAACCTGAACACTTAGGAATGTCCCAGACGGCAATTGATGATGACGTACACTGGGGTTCACACAAGGCATGAGTGTTTTCATGGTTGACATTCATAGCAAGCATCCACGAACCTATTGTTGTATCTTCATTACTAAACATCCGAAAACTGCAATTTTTTGGACAAAAGGCCATCGACTTCAGAGGCATGAAAACACATATTCAAAGAGCAGATAGGAATATATGAATGCAACATTCATCTTGATTAGAAAGAATGCAAAGGTTCCAAGTAGAATACGGATATCCGCAGCATAAGAGACCATCCTAGTTGACTACTTGGTGAAGAACAGCAAAGGTCGTCATTCATTCATTCTATTCATTGTAATGCTCGTAAATACTCAACAAAATCAAACTGCAAGTATAAGGAAAGTGACTGACCATTAAGAAATATTCTGATTACTATTGAATTATAGAAACAGTTAAGGTTCAGATCGAAACAAAATACAACCACACAGCATACTACAATAATCAAAGCAAAAATATGCATGGAAATTGAGATTGGCTTGTTCAGGAGTTTAAACTTTCATCTAATTAAAAGGAAACTTTATCCATGAGGAAATAGGTTGCCAAGAAGCATATATGAACAAAACAGAAGCATCAAAGGATCGCTCTTGTATAACTGACGTGCAACAAATAGTATCAAATAGCTAGTATTAATGCTTGAGGAAACTTGCCTTTCGTTTCTTAGGGCAACCAAACTTCTGACGACACTGGAGGAAAGAGCATATATTGGACCATAAGCATGGAGGAAGTATTCATTCCCAAGCAGATGGGACAATGGCTCATACCTGAAGATTGTGTTCATCAGACTAGTATCAGGCAAGTAACTTGGTAGCTTGGAGAAAAGAACATGAAGAAGACAAAACTGAAAAAGCAGCTGGAGAGCAAAGAGATGCTAAACAACAAGTGGCTAGTAGGAAACATCTCACGTATTATAATCGTAACTAACTTGCAAGCTCTATGCCTTTATTCTTCTCTTTTATGTACAATTGAATAACCTCACTCTAAAGCAAGAACGCATGCTATGGAACAATTGTTTTATTTAAACTGGTCATGTAATGGAACAATTGCTGAGACATTATTAAGCCTGAAGTAGCTATAGTTTTCTCCATTTCTCGTCCCAACTCAAAACTAGTTACACGGCTTATTCTTCATAATATTTCACATTTCTGACTCAGAATCTCTAGCTGGCTCTGTTTGTAGGTGATGTATGAGCATGGTCACAAATTATTGGGTATGGTGTTTTTAGGTGGAGTATACCACTCTTTCGAGAAATAATTAAGAAATAAAATGACATCAAAGATACACATAAAAAAATAAAGGGCAGCAAATGTTTGAAGAGTTCTCTTCACATCACTCAAGAACATAAACTTAAAGCATAGTATGCTAATTCTAGTTCCTACTTCCGACTAGTGAGAATCTATGGAACAAGACATCACCTACCATTTAAGCTTTGGATCAGTGAAAACCGGACCCTTTTTCATGCATCCAATGTAAGTTTGAGGATTAGACCTTTCTTTCGCCAACAGAAGTGAAAGTCGATCTGAAAATATGAAGCAACAATTCATCCAAGTAAGATTTTCCCTTTTTCCCTGAACTTTTTTTTCTTCTTTTTTTTTGGTGGGGAGAGGAAAACCATACAACAAGTTTACCAGGTCTAAGATATATGTCATCATCAGCTTTAACATAGAACTCGGAGTCAAAGAGAGCATACGCAGCTTTAAAATAAGCTAGCCTGCAAAATTTGAAGGAATGCAGTTATAAGTTTCATTGGAAGTAATTAAAGATGAACATCCTATACCAGAACTAATATTTGCTACGGGATTTTGAGTATATTTTTTAAGGAATGAACATCCTAACTACAGGTTTCAAAGCAGTAATTGAAAATTAACATCCTAACTACTAGCAGAACTAACGTTTTGTACGGGAGCTTACTGTACTCTTCCACTATATCCAACAGCACAAAGTCGTCATACTCAGCAACCTCCTTTTTCAAGTCTGACATTTTCTTCCCATCACTGGTTTTACCAATGATAAACCTGAAGGCCAAGCCAGTGGCTTCCTCTAATCTGCAACATGTTTCACATTTTAGAACCAGACGTCAGAGTCCACAATCACAGAATTGAAATCCCCTTCACACAGAACTAATTCGCAATAAAGAAATCACTTTAAACCGTTCAGCAGATAAATCATCATAAATGTAAATACAATGGGAAACGGCCATAGGCAAGTCCTACGAAAAGACTTAAACCCTTGAGGGTGATTCAAAACATATTGGTTCTGATTGAAAAGGTGCAGGAGAGACCACACACAAGTAAGGCGATTAAAACGGAGATCGAACCGACAACTGAATCGCAACTAAAACCGATAAACCGAAATCGACTAAACCGATTATTAAATAGTTTGGTTTTGGCTTACAAAATGAAATCACGGTTTAAAACCGAACCGAACAACTGAACCGATGATAAACCGATTAATCAAATCGTTTAGAATCGATTACCGAACTGTTTAAAATTAATTATCATAGTAATTTTACATAAGGTTGTTAAGTTTAAAGATCAAAAACATTAAATTATTTTAACCTAAGATAGCCTAATATCTGGATATTGTATTTACTTCTTTTGTTAGAAATGAAAATATAAACCTTCAATCATATTCTCTTTTCTTTTTTGTCGAATATGTTTTATTTTGTTAGTAAGAAAATCATTTTCTTCATATATTTTTGGTATAATTTATGTCGTTCTTTTTTTCAACTTGATATATCTAATTTATTTTTGCAAATACGTGGAGTTAAAACTTATATTATCACATTAATGAATGATATATATATATTTATCATCGCAAAATATGTAAGATGAAACCATATGAAATTGTTAAAACATCGTGCAAGCAAAATTGTTAAAAATTTAAAAAACCAAACCGATTAATAAGCAGTTTTGATTTTGAATTTTAAACCAATCAATTAATCAGTTCGGTTTTGGATTTTGGTTGTAAAAAGCGAGCCGACAAAAAAAAGAAACCGACAAAAAACCGAATCCATTAATCGAAACCGACTTGATTAACACCCTTACACACAAGATGGGATCTTGCAAATAAACCCCACCAACAGATGTTTTGCATGACGAATAGTTTTGCTTGCATTTAAGGAGCACAAAGTAATCATAGATACAAATCCCAACATCTGGTCAAGACCAATCAAGGATTGGAGACCAAACACCAATAGGCGATACCAAAAGGTTAAACTTTAAACTCATTATCAATTAAAGCCACCTTTAGGTGGTCAAGACTGAAACTATTGGAGGAAACCAATGCATTGCTTTGCCTCCTATATTTCAGAATTTAAGCTGGAATAAACAATTAATCTGTCACATACTGTGACTTTATATGTAAAACTCCAAATACCCTACAGGCAACAGGTTAACATCTTTCTTCTGAAAGTAAACGCATGTCCAGGATACCGATAGGGCCTCAAGACAAGGTTCAAACTGTAAATCTAATACTTCAGAATCATTTAAACAATTCCAAAGAACAACTACTTCCTCGCAGTTCCAAAGGAATCTGTATTTCATCATACAGATTAATAGTCATACTTCATACACTTATCCTGCTAACTTACACTCTGATACAAAGTCCTGGGAACTTCAAATGAGCTAAGCTACCAACTTGTACCACTACACGAACAGACACTGATCAACTACACTGAGTGACACTACTAAATCAAACTAGCAATGACATAAATGTTTAGCCCTACGGCCCATACACATCAGTAATCCACCTAGCTTCCAAAATTGGTCACTACACACAAACAATCACACCATTTTAATCTCAAACACTGCACCAAAACAAATCTGTTTTCGTTCACCGAATCTCTCGGATCAAACTCGTAATAAACAGACCAAATCAAACACGATCCCCACCCAATACCTCTCCAGCCCCTGCCGATCCGACGGAAACCACGTCTCCCGCAACGCCTTCCGCCTCCCGACAGACCCAAACCCCGTAAATATCCCCACAAACCCCATCACCTTTCTCCTCTTCTCTCCCTCCCCACTCCCCCGACCAATTATCCCATCAGCCTCCCTCCTCTCCCAGACAACAGACACCGATCTCGGCTTGAAATTGCAATTGGATTGTAGTGGGCGGGTGAGCGCGATGCCGGCGAGGGCGAGGGAGAGGAGTATAAGGGCGAGGAGGAGGACGAGGAGAGTGCGGGAGGTAAGGGATGAGGTGGGGTTGGGGTGAGAGTGGAAGATTCGGGGGAGCTTGGGAGACGAGGGCATGGCGGAGAAAGAGAGGGTTAGGATTAGTTTTAGGGCTAGGGTTAGGGTTTTGAGGGTTGTGTGATCATTGCCGGTGATGAAGGAAGGGGTGAAGAGTGGAGGAGGAGATCTGGTTCAGTGGTGAGATGGTGAAAATGGGAAGGGTGGGATTGGGATCCACGGCTGTTGGTACAGCAACACCACAAGTGCAGGTGGGACTCAACTCGGATCGTTAAATTTTCGATCAAATGTTTTAAATTTGTTTGATAATTTAGGATTGTTTATATATTTTGATTGAATTTTTATATATATTATTTTTAGTTAATTCTTTTAAAATTTGATTTAGGGATGATTTTTTTTCATATTAAAAAAAAAAAAACAAACAACACAAAACAACACCCCACCCAAGAGGATCTAACTCCAAAAAGTGACTTGAGTTAAGTTCAAGGGAAATTATTTTAAACTTGAACTTCTAACTTATATTTTATTATTTATTTTTTTAATGGCATATTCAAGTATATAATTAAAGTTTGTTTTATAAATTGATACCCAATGATATAAAATCAATTTTATCCTTAGTTTAATCAAATCACACGCAAATTTAACCTACCTAATACATATTCAACCCAACTCAAACTCAACACAAATCCAACCCTTTTCACTCTCCTCATCTATGCGCCTCACGTGCGGTCGTCGTCATCGTTAATGAGGAGTGCATCGGAGTTGGAACCAATAATCGTAGGGATTCCCCATCGATAACCGTATGATGATGACGTCGATATAAATTTTATGGAACAAGCTCTTCATCAACTTGATTCCTTCGTTCAAGTGAGTCAATGACTTTGATTTTTCCTTATTGCGGTTTATGGTGTTTCGATTTGTGATTTGATTTGGTCATTTTGTAAAATTTGTTTAGAGTATGCAACTATGATACAAGATTCTCACAAAAAATAGATTCGCTTAATGTGAATCAGGACTCTAGTATGTTGACAAAGATTTGCTAACTGATATGGTGCGAAACATTGTGGTTCTTGGTAGATCTTTTGCTTGGGTGTAGTTCTTGATAGATCTGGGATGATCTAGTTGTCAATATGAAGTTAAACTCGATTTTGGTACCAAATTATAATCCAAGGTCAGGATGGATTATGTTATTGACCAATCTGATGTGTTGAAAATAAAAATATTATTTTTATTTTGTGAACTAATTATCTCAATATATGAATTGTTAGTTTTATTTTGTGGGAAGTGTTTCTCTATAAATTGTATTTTATTGTTTTGTAATTTAGGGACTGTATTGTTATTTGAATTATTAATTTTAATTTTTGCATCAAATTTTTCAATTTTTTTGCATTGATTTTTTTAATTTTTTGTTGTTTGTTTTTCTATTATGTTGTTAAAATGTACTACGGTATGAAGTGAACGGAGGGATGGAGATGGAGATGGAGGCGGAGGCGAATAACGTTGAAATGGATGGGGGAGAGAATTAAATAAAGAGAAAAAATTTTTGAATTGTTTTTTTTATATTTGTAAGCCAATTTTTTTTTCGTACGAGCGGCTTGTTTGTATTTGTCAATTGAGTTGTTTCTTTGTATTTGTCGATTGCTTTTTTTGTATTTACGAGTTGTTTTTTTATTTTATGTGAACTATTTTTTTATATTTATGAATTGTTTCTTTATTAAGTATGAATTGTTTCTTTATGTGAACATCTTATTCATTAGATGTAAACTGTTTCTTTATTATGTGTAGATTGTTTTCTCTCTATTTGTTAACTGTGAGATTTATATTGATACATTGTTTATGTCTTTTTATTTTTGAAGGTTTGAGATTTTAAGGATTGGCCTCAAATATCTAATTTGTGAAGAAAATGATCGTGACTCATGGGAGGAAGAAAACATATTCGTTTGATGGAATTACCTATGTAAAACAAACAAAATGAAATGATTATTACATAAACTGTAAAATGATATTGTGTAAACCGTAATTTTCTATTACGTGAACTATGAGTATGTTTTATGACAGGTGGTTTTCCTGTTACGATATGTAAGTTGATGAAACAGTTAATTTCGTATTATGAACCGAAATATAGGTTAGGTCACATAAATTCGAATTTCACATTGTAAACTATGATATTTGCAATCTGAACTATGTGCTATTGCACTATAAACTGTCGGTTCCATCTTTGTAAAACGTTGATAAATTGTTGGTATTTTGTTCGTGTTTGTAATGAAAATGAACTACTTTTAGTGACATGTAAACTGTTGAAAATATGGTATTTTTGTAATGAAGATGAATCGTGACTCGTAAGAGGAAGAAGAGATATTCGTTTCACTGAATTATCCTCATAAAACGGAGAAAATGAAATGATATTATGTAAAATATAATGAGATGCGAACTATAAATGATATATATAAATTGTTATTTATATTATGTGTGAGCTATTTTTCATATTTTTTAAATTGGTTCTTTATTGTGTATGAATTGGTTTTTTTGTTTTTGTGAACGAATTATTTCTATTATTGAATTGTTTGATTTTATATTGATGCAATTTGAAAATTGTTTTAAGATGTGAACTGCTTCAAATGCACAACGAACTACTTATTATTAGGTGTGAACTACAACTTACTTTTGTATGAACCTCATATTATTTATATGTCAACTATATATATAATATTAAATATGAACTGCATAAGAAACATTATAAAGTTATTTGTGAACTACATATTATTCAAATGTGAATTGAACATGATTTATATGTGAACTAAATACTCTTAAATAAGAATTTCATTTTATAGAACAAATAAGAACCAATTACACCCTCGAATACATGCATTGTTATACAACATTCAAGAACCAATTATATCCAACCAAGAAGATTAGAAGCATTACCTGACCGTCTCCCTTGCGAAATGGAGTAGGTTGAAATTCAAGATATTGAACGTTGGAATTGTGACAAACAACATTACATAAAATCGTTATTTTTGAAACTCTTGCATTGTGCTGTGATGGAGAAAATCTTAGCCATCAAATCCGAACTCAATAATCTCCTTGATGATGAGAAGACCTATTGGGCTTTAAAATCTCGGTTCCAATGGTTGAAAAAAGGGGATAAAAATGCAAAACATAGTGAAAAACTTCTTAATTGATAACACTGATATCTAAGAAGAGCAGACTTATGCTTTAGAGTTCAATTGGAATCTACTTACATCCTCGAATACATGCATCGTTATACAATATTCAAGAACCAATTATATCCAACCATGAAGATTAGAAGCATTACCTGACCGTCTCCTTTGTGGAATGGAGTAGGTTGAAATTCAAGATATTGAAGGTTGGAGTTCGTGACAAACAACATTACCTAAAATCGCTATTTTTTGAAACTCTTGGAGTGTGTCATGATGGAGAAAATCTTAGTTGTCACTCTACTAAGTCATCACAATCTCTTTATTGCCTACAACAGAGTGAAAAAGTTAGGTTTGTTTCATCTAAACAAATTCGATAAGCCTGTTCAACCTCCTTTTCTCCCTTCTAGGCTTATTTGAGCTCTCTAAGACTAACAACACCACTGGTAATCTTCATTGATCCATCTTGAATGTTGAATTGGAATCCCTTTGAGTCCAATTTCGACAATGAAATTAGATTTCTTTATATATGTAGAATGTGTTTAACGTTCTCTAAAGTTCTCACAACCCTGTCATGTATCTTTACGTGCATCGAGCCAACTCTTCCATCTTAGACATCAAGTTGTTCCCAATCACAACTTTTTCGCTGCAATCGATCATAACATGAGAACCATGATTGTTGTGAGCACATGTGATCTGTTGGACTATTGTCAAAGATCCAACCTTCTTAGGATTTAGAAGCTCCACTATCTAGGTACACCTCATCATCACAAATTACAATGTGTAACGTCCCTACGTCCAACATAGGCCGACACGTGCGTTATGTCACTAAGGATCCACTCGATCCAAAGTAAGGCTAACAACCCAAATTGGTCTTAGGTATAGAAGACAAGAAGAACAACTTAACAATCATATTACATTATTACAATAGAAAACATTCAGTTCACAAGATTATAGATTATCTCTAGTAATCAAATTATTATAATTTATATTACACGATCCTTCTAGAGATCTTAAGTACTATAAAGTTCAGTGACTTATTGTCAAGAATAAATCCAAACTAATACATATTCGATAGAAGGCGTAACAAGGTATATACAATGCGAGTATCACACTATGCCTCTTCACGAGCATCTAGAGGCATACTTCCAAATGGACCACATAACCTGCGAGTAAAAATTGTTTAGTAACCTAAAGTATATGAATTTCATTTAAAGAGAGTTTCTGCTAACGATTACGGAAACCATTGAAAGTCCTTAAAAATGTTTTTATATTATAATAGAAAAACTTAATGTCATATAAAACAATATCGTTTTATAACTTTTTATACTTATTCGTATGTTTTTTAAATGACTTTTTTTATTTTATTTAACGGTTCATGACTTAAGTTGAAAGATATACCCCATTCTCATCTTCACCCCAACCCCTCCAATCACCCAACCACTGTCGAAATTTTGCCACCGCCAGCGGAATCTTCGTCGAATATGGGGTGTGTCTGAATATGCCGTCGTAATACGACAACATTGGTGGAATTTTTGTGAGATCCGACCACGTCGTCAGAATCTAAATCGTATGAATAAAATGAAACATAGTAGCAGAACGGAAAAAAAAAAAGAACGTCTGTATTCAATTACGCTAGATAATCACAGCATCAATCCTTTAACCAGCAAAACTAATTCAGTTTTGATATATTAGTTAAAATAACACAATAACATCCACGTTAGATAATCAAATCAACAAATCTCATCATCATCGAGACCAAAATGTTTATCCTACATGTTAACAGGATCAGATTTTCTTATGCTACCACATTCATCACATCAAATCTACAGCAATAATCTTAAAAATTCAATCATCGGAATTCGATTCAAACCAATCCAGATTTTTAAGGTATCAATTTTGCCATCACAAACACATCCTCATCAATCACATCAACAAACCAAAACATCAACCAGATATACAATCTCATATTTCAAATCCATACCAGATCAAGGGCACAAGCAAACCCGCCCTCGACGACCACAAAATTATCCTGACCATAAGGCGGATCTCCCTTCAACGCAATTTCATATTCGCATTGTGGATGGGGGAATCACCCCTGGCCGCTGATGCGGTTTTGGATCAGAATTGCAACATCTAGGATTTCTCCTCGATGCTCGATGGGAGAATGAGAGCGAAGGAGAGAAAAGCCGACGAGAGTGGGTGAAGAGAAGGAGTTTGAAGAGCATGATGACCGACGGTGGCGGAGTTGCTGTGAGTTGCAGGAGGAGCGTGAGGAGAGTGGTGGAGATGATGGATTGAAAATTATATATTGAGGAATTATTTATGTATATATATGTTTTTGAGAATAATTTTAAAAAATTGAAAGTTTGAATCATTTGTTGAAATATCTTTTTTTTTTGAGAAAAAAAAAAAATAACAACAACAAAAATCTTCACTCTCATCAACGGGGCCATCCTTACCATTCGGCCCAACAGAGATCCACAATCCACACTTCAAGTCCACAACCCCTCGCCCATTTATCTCCCTCAAGCCCCAAAGCACCGTCGTTTGCCATAATCTCCTCCGCCCCCAAATTCTAGGGTTTTCACTTTCCTCTCTCTAAACCTCAATTTTAGGTTTCGCCTCTCCGCCGCCGCGAATCGCCGCCATGGATCCGATCAAAAAGCGCAAGATCGAAGAAAACGGCCTCGATTCCACCGCCGCGGCGCCACAACCACCGCAGCAACAATCACCTATCACCGCCGAGGAAGCTCGCAAGATCCTCGAACCACTGACGCAGGATAATCTCCTCGAAGTCCTCGTCCCCGCCGTCGTCGCCCACCCAGACGTCCTCGACGCCGTCCGAGGGATCGCGGACCGCGACGTCTCGCTGAGGAAGCTGTTTGTTAGGGGGATTGGGTGGGACACGACGTCGGATTCGTTGAGGGCCGTGTTTGCGGCGTATGGGGAGTTGGAGGAGGCGGTGGTGATATTGGATAAGGTTTCCGGGAAGAGCAAGGGGTATGGGTTTGTTACGTTTAAGCATATTGATGGGGCGGTGTTGGCTTTAAAGGAGCCGAGTAAGAAGATTGATGGAAGGGTTGCGGTGGCTCAGTTGGCGTCGCTGGGGCACGCGGGTGGTGGTGGGGGAGTGACTGGTGGTGGGGCGATGGGGGGATCGGTGGATGTTTCGATGAGGAAGATTTATGTGGGGAATGTGCCGTATGAGATGAGTTCTGAGAAGCTGTTGTCGCATTTCGCGGCGTATGGGGAGATTGAGGAGGGGCCGTTGGGGTTCGATAAGGTGACGGGGAAGTCGAAAGGGTTTGCTTTGTTTGTGTATAAGACGGCAGAGGGTGCGCAGGCGGCGATAGTTGAGCCAATGAAAGTTATAGAGGGGAGACAGGTAGTGTGTAAGTTGGCGAGTGAAGGGAAGAAGGGTAGGCCGGGGAGTGGGATGATGGTTCCCGGACAAGGGGATGGGATGGGAATGCAGCCCGGTGGGCCTATGCAGGTGTCTTATGGCGGAATGGGGGGATATAGTGGCTTCACGGGTGGTCCGGGGATGGGTCAGCCTCAGAACCCAATGAACCCGCCATATCCTTCTGGTGTAACTGCTCAGGGGCCTGGTGGTTATGGAGGTGGTGCTGGTTATGGGGGCGGCATGGTTGGTGGCTATAGTGGAGGTGTGCCGCCATATGGTGGGCCTGCTCCGAATGCAGTTGGTGGATATGGTGCATTTGGAAGTGTTGGTGGTGGTCTTGGAGCTGGTGCAGGGACTGGGTTGGGTGGTGGAGGATCTGGTCGTGGGTATGGGATGCCACAGGGTTCCATGGGGATGCCTGGTGGCGGGTATGGCGATGGTTCCTACAGTATGACAGCGCCCCCTCCATATCCTGGGCAGGGGAACCAACCCACTGGTACATCTCCGGCGCCTAGAGTACCATCTGGTGGGATGTATCAGAACATGCCATCCTACTTCTGAGGTGAGAATAATCAAATTTTCTGACTTCTTGATTGCGGTTTTTGCCTGTCCGTTCTTTTCGGTTTTTAGATTATAGTGTAGTCTTGCGATTCTCTCCCTGGGTTGCTGCTGCTGCTGAATTTTGATTGATTGGTCGAATGCAGCAGTCATAAGTCCAGTGCGTCACTAACTTAGTTCCTTGAAGTTTGAGTCTTGCGTGAACTGCCCTTTGATTCTGTCTGATTTGATTTTGACTGTGTGTTTAAACTTGTTTCTTGGAATGGTGTCATGAAAAAGATTTGTGTTGGTTGCTGTCTGTATTTTCCGTGTCATCTTGATTTGATGGGTGGAATACACTGTAATCTGTTGGGAATCACTCCAGTTGCTATTTTGAGTGGTGGTCTGTTACTGTTCTTTCTCCTCTCGGTGTTTCTTACTCACAAATTTCTGGACTCAGGCGTCTATTGTGTCATGGATTTTCCCTGTGTTTTCAAATGACTGTAGAGTGTGATCCGGAGGTTCTGCGGTAATAGTATCATTCCTTCTTTTGTTTCTCATTGCTTGTACTATAATCTGGAATGTCGTTCTTCCTATTTTGCCCTCCTGCTGAAATTGCCTGAAAGTTTGAGGTTTTGAGTTAAAGGACTGGTATTTGATCTGAATCTTTTGAATATCGTTGTTTTTTCTTTTGTTCTGTATTCATAGGCTCTTGATTTTTGTCTGTGTGCTGTTTGGTTTCACCTCATTGTCTTTACCTAAATGCTGTTGTCTGGCTCTATCTTTACAAGTCCTGTGTGTTTTTTGACCTTTTTTGTGTTGTGGATGAGCTACTTCTTTTCTGTTTGTTGTCGTGTGGCTTATGCCTTGCCTACTAGTTTTCCATCCAAATTTATTGTTTGCTAGGAAAGAATACATTATGATTGCAAGTCTTATTTGTGAAAGGGAAGGTGTAGTGTGATGTTATTGTGTCTTTCCTTGCTTTTCTAATTCTTTTGGGAAGCTAGCATGGTTTTTATGGCATCAGTTTGTATTATGGATTGAATTTCTGTGAATGTTTGCTTCAGGTGTTTGAAAGCTTATTGGGCGCGGATGGTTTAGTGATTCTGGTGATGTGGTCAATGCAAGACAATATGAATGCTGGCTTGATGAATGATTTGGTGTTGCTTTGCGATTTGCTGTAATGTTCTGTGTTTGGAACTTCTGGCCTTCTTGGTAATGCGAACGTTAATGGATAGCGTTACCTTCTAGGGATGTTTTTCTATTGTTAAATCCTAGTACTCTTTGTTGCTACGTTTTTCCTAATCAGGGACCTCTTTGTGACATTCATCTGTGGTGATTGTATTCTAGTCCTTCTGTACTATGTGTTCGAACCTCTTTGCTGCATTTTATACTTTTTTGTTGTGTGTGTGTTGGTGTTGTTTCAGAGCATAGTTTGGACATTGAACTGTGGAAAATGTTCACCACATATTACCACTTGAATTCTTGATATTTACAAAAAAAAAAAAAAAAAAAAAAACACATTGAAATGATATCGTTCACTCAATATAAAAAATATAATTATTTTAACTTCATTCACTAAGATTACTTAATAATGCCACGTAAAATCTTCATCTAGTACGTAAACAACACTTGAAATCTTTAAGTTTTTACGTACTACCTCTTTGAAATCCACACTATTTACAAGAGCCAGAACCTTCAATTTACATTTAATCTTTTGAAATTATTTTTCGGTTTTCAATTTAGCTACGACATTCACTTCTTTGTTAAAGTTAGCAGAGAATTGTAACCCCTTCTCTACCTCATCATGTTTCAGTTGATGTGTTTGCCACTAGTATTAACAAAAATAAAACTATTTTTAACTTCACAAATATTGTTCGAAAGCTTAAATATCGGCTTTGTGCAGATTGGGGATCCTTGGAATACATGATGAAATAAAAATGAGATTTGTAAAAGTTGTAATAACTAGATTACTAATCCGTGCGTGGTGCGATATGATAGAATTTAAAAAAACAAAAATCTATTATAAATATCAACTCATAAAATACAATTTTCATATAGCATAGTTTTTATTGTAGTTAGAAGATTTATAATCAATATATATTAATTTTTTGTTTAATAAAATAATAATATAAAAAATATTTTAGTTTTATTATAACGGTTGATTATTTTTATCTTAGAAATGATTTTTAGTATGTTTTTTTAACTTTTTTTAATGGAGGATCTTTAAAACAAATTGAACATTTAATCTTAACCATTCATCCCTTAATTAAAGATAGAAAATTTATTTGATAAATATTTTTTTAATTTAAATTACATGGACTTACCCGATTGTGCTTTAATAACTTTCATACCCGATTGTGCTTTAATAACTTTAATACGACTTGTGCTTTAATAGCTTTAATATGATGCAAATACTCTGTTATGTCATATCATTTGTCAGATTAAAAATTTTAATAGATAAAATAGCATTAGATTAACTAAAATATTAATTATCGAGTCATTTAAGAAATTTTATACTTAATGATCATCTTATGTTTTTAGTATAACTTAATTCATATCATATATCATGTTCCAAATATAATTTGATAATTTTCATTAAAATTTTGACATTTCTAAATTAATCTAAAATTTTAAGCTATATATTAGTATTTTTTGTATATTGCTTATATGTAACATTCAAAGTCGATTTTAGGTAAGAATTGATGATATAATAAAAGATTATAGATTCATTAAAAATATCGAGTCATAAAAGAAAATAGTTTTCACATTATATAGTAATCATTGTGGTTAGATGAATAATTTAGATAAGATACAATTGTTAATTTAGATAATCTTGTTATCTTATTATTGTCGTGCTAATTTTTAACGAAGAAGCAAATACAGTAGTTAAATGGATGCATTAGAAACTAGTTTCAGTTGGTGTGAATATGGTATTTTTTGCTTTGTGTTTTGTAAATATTGATGACTTTAAGGTGGTAAGTGAAGAAGAGTAATGGTGGTACAATCCTATATGAAAGTAGTTAAAGTGATATAATATCCTGTATGATAGTAGTTTAAGTGTTGCTAATATCTAAGTGATGAATTGATGTAGTAATTGCTTCTTTCTGTTGCTATGAGCTGAGGGGCATTTAGAGTTTTCAGGCATGGCACCGAAGCTGGGCCTTTTGCTTCTTACATCAAGCATTGCCAGATTTATTGAGTGGAATGTCACACCTACCTAATTTCTCTCTGTATACTATGTTCTTTTGCTTGAGATCATGTAGAAGGTGAAGGAAGCCTGCATCTTTGAGTGTGATTAATGTCAAAGCTTTACTAAATCCTTCTCTGATTTATGATGCAAAATGCTCGTCTTACGGAGTCTCTTATTGTTCATTTGTGAAGTTCTGTTCTGTTCTGGAGCACATTCTATGAGGGCATCCTTGCCTTCTCCTTTTTTGCTTTGTTGAGGTGTCCTGGATTATATCTTATTTTCGGTCCAAGGATACAGGAATTTCATTAGACCTGTCCTCTAGATGTCTGGTATTTTAGAAACAAAAACCCTTCTGGAACAGTGCCATTACATCTCTTGGAGCTTTGGCTATTGGCTTTTGTCTATTGCTTCTTGTGAGTTGTCGGACTATTATCTACTTGTCTCTTTGTTGCATTGATTTCCTGAGCTTACCAAACCTCTCTGATGTCTTCCACTCTTCCTTCTTTGTCCCTTTGTATGCTGTAGCTGACAATCAAAATAGTACCTTCGCTGAAACTGTTTTACATCCCTTGTTTGGAACTGATTAGCATGATTTTTTGACTCTGCACACCTATTATTTTAATGGGAGTTCTGACCTGGATGCACTGATCTTCCCTGCCTCTTTAGCTTTGTGTTATTTTGTACAGTTCTATCAGCAATGTTTTTTTGTATTATACCTCCCTTGTGCTTGCAAAGTGGGTATAAGCATATTCTGTGTTGGGTCTTTTTGCAAGTGACTGGTTATGTTTTTTTCCCTGGATCGTGAGTTCCCTCGTTTAGTTGCTGCTCCATCTTGTGGTTAGTCTTAAAAACTCAGCGGTGGAAATTTTGTTTGACCGAATGCGGTATAGCCTATTTGTTGGATGCAGGGTGAAACAGTGGAGTGCTGAAGTAGAATCAGTGGGGGGCACTGAAGTAGTTAGGAACTGTGGAGTTTCCTTCTGAGAAAAGTGTAGGGCGGTATTTAGTTCTGACCGGTAACTAGGCAAGAAGATACAAGACTCTGTGGACCTATGTTTTTTTTTTTTTGTATTTGGTGCACCCTTAGCAAAGCTAAGGTAAGGGTCATTGTCTTGGATTTACCAGGTCTGCTTAGTTCGTGGGAACTAGATTAAGCACTTAGGTATATTGTTGACTTGGAAAGCAACTGCAATACACATCATATAGACGGAGCTATGGCCCTGTTACCTTTTATTTGAACGTATTTTGTTTCACTCTCGTGTTCCATTGTTTGGGATTAATTAAACAGTTCCTTTTGACATCTGTGCCAAAGTTTAAGCGCAAAGCCACAATGTTCCATTTCTGCTTTCTGGTATTGGGTACTGAATTGTGTTTAGCAACCCTTCTGGTCTAGTGTACTGCTTTGTGCACATATCAGTTGTGTGGAACGTACCTCTCCCCGTTTCTTCTCCACTTGGGATGTTTTGAGTTGGTACTCATTCCAGCATTGTTCTTATGAGAGTAACCTATAATGTAAATGGTTTTGGGGAGTGAAAATTAGTGTTACAGCGCTGCTATATTATGCCTTGGGTATATTGTTTTGGAGTATATTCTTATGCTTGTGATATTATGTTTATGATATTATGTTTTCAGTTGCTATTTGATTCGTTCGTTTAGACTGCTACTGCTCTTAAGCAATCCAATGAAGAAAAAACTTACGATTGTGACCCTAGCAAGATATCCCTAGCACTGATTTTTGTTGGTTGTGTTTTCCTTTTGCATCTTCGATTGAGGCTGCTCTTTTGTCACTTACTTTTTTACATGAGTACTCTATCCAGGGGGATAATGTCAATATTGTTTTCTTGTTTTTTTTGTTGTTGATTTCTTTTCACAATTAGTCCACCCTAGCAAACTTTCCTCAACTACTGAGTAAAAAGATATGCGTCATGGTCTCAAGCTACAGATATTAGAATGATGAAGCCCCTGGCTAATGGCTTGAGCTATGTTCTGTGGTTGATTTTATGATTGGTAGTTGAAGATATTGTGGCACAACGCCTAGGATCTCGTTGCGCTAAAGGTAGGATCTAGGCGAGGTTGATCGTTTTGAGAAATTGAGATAGTTAAAATCGCGTCTAAAATGTTGAGACATTTTCGGTGTCATTTGTTATGGTTGTTAAAACAAACAAGTCGACTCTAGATTAGAGATGTCATTGATCTGTGATGTGTGTCCCTGTTTCGTGTACATGGTTTTGTTTTTGCAGTGGTTGTAGGTAATGGCCAACCTAGTGTTTTCATTTCAAGGTGTGATCAATAATGTATAAATCAGTATGGGGTGATGTAGGGTTAATAGTTCTTCCTTACATTTTGTGCTAGAATTCGTGTTTGACGATGACTAGTTCTTGAATTTTACTGGACACTGGTTAATCACAGAAGACTAATGAACAACAAGCGTTGGATGCGTGTAAGTTTTCATTATCTCACCATTTGTTGCTAAAAAGAAACAATGATTTGGGACAGATAATCAGGTTGTATTTCGCTCGGATGTGGCCTGTAAAATTAGTGATAGTTCTGAGTTGTGTCATGTGTAAGAATAGTTGTCTTGCTTAGTAGAACTGTAAGATTCTTCAGAGTAGAAATGTGAATGACTCTCTAACATTCGTGTTTTGGATATTTCCTTTGTTATTAGTGTGAAATGCAATTTGATGTTATATCTAAAGTTTGTTATCAGAAGGAAATAATGTTAGAGTGACAGTGTATTTAGCATTTTTCTTCTTGTAAATGTAATTGAATGGAAACATGGAGTGTGTCTAACGACGTTTTGTGTCAAGTGATGATCTTACAGAAAGTTTAAGTATTTAAGTATATAATTGAATGATTAAGATTATAATCTGATTATTTAATCTTAATCCTGTACTCATAAAACTTGAGACTTCTCTTAGTTTTCAGGAAAGATGTTTTATTCTTATTAGGCAGCATAAAAAGTTTTAATTGTCACGGATATTATTAATGAAAGAAATATCATATTTATCTGTACCATAACTTATGGTAAATCATAACATTGGGAGTAAAATGTAATTAAAAATCTAATAGGGGAGTATCTTGTCGGAATAAAAAAAATTGTATAGTAACATGTTGGAAATAAGTCTCTGAAGGGATATTGGAGTTGTCATTATTTTATATTCCTATTGCATAATTATTTACTTTTTTTTATCGTTGTATTTTCTTGTCTACATTGATAAAGTAAAATCATATATTAATAATTGTACGTTTTTTATTTCTAAATTTGGGAGTCAACAAATGTTTTATAGCATTCAATTTTACTATTTTCGTTTTAAATTAATTGAAATGTTTTTATTTTTGGACGGTCTTTAAATGAATGAAATGTTTTCATTTTTAGAAATTTTTTAATATAAAAAATTAACATATCAATCTATCTATTATAGTATATTCATAAATTTTTTTTCATAATTGTTATATTAAATTATATTATCATTAAAGTAATATTTATTTATTATCATTATTAAATTCTCAAAACGGAACAAGTATTTGATAGTTTGAGATAGAGGAAGTGTTCCCTTTTTTTCTTTTCTTTTGTGGATAAAGACCATGGTCCATGGATCTCTACTATAGCAGCCAGAAATCGATTGTTCTTATTTCATCAGCAAATTGCTCCCAAGAAAATGAAATGTGTTGAAGAGAAGGTATGGATAAGTTAATTTGGATGAAGTTGGATTGAAGATGACAATGTAGCTTGTATGAAATAAGAAAAATTTAAGTTGAAAAATATTTGAGAGAGATTTGAAATGATGTTTTTTTTTTTTATCAATGAGATTATATCTCATATTTCATTTTACAAGATTTTTAAAAACGATCTAGATAAAGTAATTATCTAAAAAATTATTAGACTCTTCTTATATATATTTATTTATCTAAGATTTTTTATATCTAAAAAACATTGTAGATGAATTAAATTCTAAAATTCTCTAAAACAAGTTATTTACAAATTATAAATTATATATTTTTAACAAAATGTCTCGTCTACAAGTTCAACCAATATCGTAGTCCCCTTCGTGTACACATGAACTCCGCTGTGGTATCAAAAAGCCCTACCGATCTTCAGTCCCGTCGACGTATTCTTGTACATATGGAAACTTCTGTTCGCATTCCACAAGCTCCTACTGGTTGCGTGGACAGTGTCGTCGCCACGAGAAAATCACCTGAGCATTTGAATATGAAGTTGGAGTGGGAATAGTAATCCTTGTGGCACGTCATATTTGAAGTCAACCATCATCGACGGATGAATGAATCGTCAGCTTGCTGCAGTTTGAAATCTCCGAAAGCCGGGTCTTGTCTTTAAACGAGCCGTTGAATGAGCGAGTATTCACACGAGTCGAACAAGTTGACCCCAACTCGTTTGTAAACGAGCTCGAGCAAGCTGTAGCCGAGTAAACATTAAATTAATGACTCAAACCCTATAACTTGTCATATTTGTCTGGTTGTTTTAATTATAGATTTAAGATGTAATTTAAAGAATTTTTACTTAATGATTTGAAAAAAAGACATTAAATGCATTTTTTTAGAACTCTAAAATCACATGAATCCTCCTTCAGTCACATTGCCATTTGATCAATGCGTTTGTCGATATAAATTTTGATTATAAAAAAAATATAAAATAAGGTTTTATAGTTTGAGTCTTTTGTAATAGAAAAATGTAAAATAAGATTTAATAGTTTGAGTCTTTTGTAATAGAAAAATGGAATTTTCTTTCTTTTGCAATTAGCTAACGAAAGCTATTCGATGAATGCGGTCCACGGCACATACATGAGAAATTTTATGTGATATTGGTTCTGCAATGGTAAATGAACTGAAGTATTGTTCTAATACAGAGCTCTATATAGTTTTAGAACACAAAGCTATAAAATGTATTGACGATATATGAACTGAAGTATCTTTTTGATATAGAGGTCGATATACAATGTAAGCAGTAAAACACAAACAAGATCCTTAAACTTAGGATTAACTATTTATGAGTATGAAGTTGGTAGGCACTTATAGTGAAATGCACATGTGCCTAAAAGCTACAATACGAATCTACTATGATGCCGCCAAAAAAAAAAAAAAAAAAAAAACAAATAGATTCAAAGAGTCCAAGTCCTCGAGATCTATTATAATGAAAAAGAAAAACCAAGGAGAAAATGGAGAAGTGAAGAAAGCAAGACATTTTCTTCTATAAATAGACTTGATATTTCGCATTTCATGTACTGCAACCATTGCTCTCTCTACTAACATTGAACCAAATTGTTCATAAATTTAAGGGCTAAATTCTCTTGGAAGTTCCGATGGACAGTGCTCGTCTATCATTTGTCGCCTTCTTCCTCGTATGTATTCATATGTCTGAGTGTAATTTATATTTTATTTCAACATTCAATTATCATCGAGATAATTAGCGTTCGAGTTAGGATGAAAATTAACATAAACTATTTTGATGTTTTATGTGTTTCAGTTTTACTTGGTAGCAAAGAGTCATGCTGCAGATTCAACGGTGGAAGCTTATTGGAAGATGAAATTGGGAAACACTCCTATGCCGAGAGCTATTAAGGCTAGCGTACAACACGGTTAGTCATTACATAGTTTTATTACTAAGGAAAACAGTTATTGTAGCTACATACAGTCTGTTTATTGCGATGATCCAAGCTTGCTCACGTGTGTTGTTACGGTTTTAGGTACAAAAATTGTCAATGGAAGTACTGTGCTTCCAGAAGCAATAACGGTAAATATCTACAAGTGTGGTTCGACAGAAGAGAGAGTTATAAACGATGATACGATCACATCGTTGTTTTTCTCGGAGAAGGACCTAAGCGTGGGGCAAAACATGAACCTGCACTTTCCCAAATCCCTTGGTGAAAGTGCCTTCGTGCCTCGCCATGTTGTTGAGTCTATGCCATTCTCTTCAGGGAAGCTGGACCAGATTCTTACCCTATTCGAGGTGAATAAGGAGTCCCCTGCAGCAGGAACCATCAAGGAAACTATAGAGAGATGTCAGATGAACGAAACTATGAAAAACGAGAACTATTGTGCGACTTCATTAGAGTCCATGATCGACTATGTTGCCGCTAATCTAGGCAACAAGGT
>LIEC01007881.1:0-15768 GCA_001925005.1 Drosera capensis
CGGTGCATCTTCACACTCAACGAACACATATCTCCAACTTCAGAAGATTCAAGGAGCAACAGTCTGCAGTAACTCGCAAGCTCAAAGACACCATGCAAACGACACAGAAGAATATTGATGATCACAGCCGAATCAATGACATCAAGTTTGGCCTTCTCGAGACCAAGCTCCAAGTAGTCCAGAAACACATTCATTCTAAGCTCAAGGGGGTCAGGATGGCTCTTGAGAACCTAACCTTTGCACTGAGTGCTAACAAAAAGGGGGAGACACCTTCTGCATCTGAGCAGCAAAGATCTGATGCAGACAAGAAACAACAAATCCCCTCTACAAATCAGGGGGAGAAGGAGAAATCCTATGCTGCAAAGAGGAAAAATTCAGAAGAACAAGGGAGAGATCCAAAGCGTCAAAGACAACAGGAGGAAGAAGAACGTAGAAGACGCGACAGGGAAGATAGCGAAGAAAGGCGCTATAATTAGCAAAATTATAGACGAGGAAAGGAGCATCAAAGGTAATTCTTGTGATTTTTCTTTCTAATGTTACTATGTCAATTAGCAAAATTGTTTTGATAAAGAGTAAACTTGTTGTATTGCATAGGAGTTTTTGTTAGCATCAATTTAGGGGGAGATTAATAGGAATGTGCAATCCCTCCATTTGTATAGAAATTGATGTAACAAACTCAAATGTATAAATTGTAATATAGTTAGATTGTTTAGGCTAGAAGTCAAGTAGGAAGTTGCAGTTGAGGTCAGATGCAGAAGTGCAGACGGTTGCAGATGTAGAGGGCTGATGCAGACCACCTGGTGCAGACTTCTATAAGGACTCTAGATGAACATCAAATTATGTACAAGCAACAAAAGAACTGAAAGCTTCACAAGGAGGACTGAGCTTGCAGACGAAGACCACGATGGCAAGGCATAAAGTTGAATCAGACTGTGCAAACGAGATGTTGCAGCAAAGACTATATACAGACGAGATGTTTCAGCAGAGACGGTGTGCAGACAAGGTGTTGCAGCAGGCTGGATTGCAGTAGAGATGATTGTCAGCATGAGGTCAAAGGTTTGAAGTCAGTCAAGTGAAGATTCAAATTAAAGTAGCAACAGCACGAAAATTGGGGACAGTTGAATGCCAGCGTTGAAAACGAGATGGTGGCAAACACTAGTGGGAAAGTGACTCTCCAGGAACAGTGGGTTGTCTATAAGAAATGTTCGTTCCTTCAGCCATATAAAAGGGAACCGTTGAAGCTCATTGAAGTGTGTGTGTGTGTTGTGTAAGAAAAAGGCAAGCGTGAAAAGTAATACACATTCAAAGGCATACTCAAGTGAGCTGAATCGAGAAGATACAGAAAAGAGAAGTATCACTAGTCTGTAGAAGAATCACTCTTACAGTAGAGCTCAAGACTCAGAGCTGTACAAAGATCTAGGTTCTTCTACCTTCATACAAGTTAGAAAGCTTGTGAAAAGGAGTTTTCTGATAAGCTGAAAAACAAGAAAATAGTGATATTTCCCTCTTAGGTTGACTACACTGGTCACTAAGGGAAGACTGGACTAAGCTCTCGATTATCATTTGATATCGTGTGTCTGAACCAGTATAAACTCTGTGTCAATTTACTGCTTTCATCATATTGCTTTTAGAACTGCTCCTGATAAATCATCACACTTGATATAGAGATAAAGACTCAAAAGAGTCATAAATCTCAAGTGCATACGAGATAGTCTTATCTACAGACTACCTGAGTAGTCTGCATACTGCACTAGTCTGCACAAGATCATCATTCCGCACAAAAAGACTACTAAAGTCTTATACAACCTATTCACCCCCCCCCCTCCTCTAGGTTGAAACTCGAACCTTATAGAGTCACTTTAAGAAACCTCTGAAAGCATTGTTTCCCTTTCAAGGGAACATAAAGGAAATCTTGAACTTATTGCAAATATCAGAGAAAATTACAATCAAGCATAGAGAGGATGCGTCTGAAGAAATATAAACTGAGATATAAAGAGATTGACTGTATAACAAGTGACCTAGCAGTGGCTCAAAATGAGCTGAAGAAATTAGATGAGAAGGTGAAACTTCTCAATGCAGTAGTACAAATATTCATAAAGAGAAATGCTGAGTTACAAGCTCAAGTAGATACATGGAATGGAAGGACCCTGAACTTGCAAAAATTGCAAAACACGGGCCAATCCTCACATGATATGCCACGATTAGGCTACAAGGACTGGTTGAATGACCTTTCACACTCAAAAGTGAATGATAATGTCACAACTAGTTAGAAAGAGGTAAAGTAGACCTATGCAAAAGTCTTACGGAATGGTAAAACCTCTACTGAACAAGGAGAGCAGAGCAGTAAGGCCTCTACTGCTCAAACCCAAAGAGTTAAATCCTTAAGAAAAGTATGAGGACCAATTGGTATAAAACACCATAATGTGCACATGTCCTAGAATCATTATATTAAAACCAACAAGAGGCCACACAGACTCCAGGATGCACCAAATTACTCATGTGGAACAGCGCTTCCAATATTGTATAGACAAAACCACATCTGAAGCCCATCTGCACATACAAAATGCAACAAAAGGGGTGGAGAAACACTAGCAGACCACCTAGAGCAATAAGACTAAGGGTCTACTACTATACTTGTGGAAAATTTGGTCACAAATAATTCGAATGTTGGACTCCACACAATAAAATTATTCAAGGGTGGATGCCCAAAACTAACATATAAGAACCCTGATAGGAATATACAATCCCTCTAATTATATAGAAATTGATGTAATAAATCTGAGATGTATTAATCATAATGCAGTTAGGTTGTTTATGCTACAAATCAAGTAGGTAGTTGCAGTCTAGGTTGGATGTTGGAGAGCAAACGGCTGTAGATGATGAAGATCAGATGAGCCACCAGATGTAGACTACTACAGAGGGCTTTGGATAAACAACTGCATTAATGAGCAATAAAATAACTTCAAAGTCTTCAGGGCCTAAGAACTGTGCTTGCAGACAAGGACCAAGATAGAATGCATTAATGTGCAATAGATCTGGGTGTAGACGAGGTTGTAGTAGGGACTGCTGCAGAAGATGTCTCACAGTCACAGTACAGTATGTAGAGGTGGTTGCTGATAGTGGGGTTAGAGGACTGGAGTAAGTCAAACGAAGATTTGAGTTAAGGAAGCAATGACATAAATTCTGGAGATAATGGACTGACTGCCAGTATCAAAAGCACGATGGTGTGGGACACGAGTGGCACAATGTCAGTATCAAAAATAGTGTCAAGCTACAGTATGTTCATTTCCTAAGCCTATAAAAGGAAACCAATGAAGCTCCTTGAAGAATGCTTTTGAATGTGTATTGAAAGGCAAGAGTGCAAAAGCAATCAAACGTTCACAAATTACTCAAGAGAACAGAATTATGAAAAGAAGAGTTCACTAGTCTACAAGAAGAACACACTCTGCAGTAGAGTTCAGATTGTGAATTTGTGTGAAGATTGTGGGTCTTTATCTTTTCTGTAAGTTGTCTAGCTTGTAAAAAGAAGTTTTCTTGTAAGCTAAAAACAAGAAGATAATGATACTCACCTCTTGGCTTGACTACACTAGTCACCAAGGGAAAACTAGACTAAGCTCTTGTTTATCAATTGATAACAAGTGTCTGAACTAGTATAAATACTGTGTCTCTTTATTTTCTTTCATTTCTTGATATTTAGAATTGTTAGAAATCAACCCTCACAGCTAAACAGAGACAAATTCCAAGAATTGGAATCTCTGTAGTAGACCTTGAACTGTTAACTGTAAACTGCCCAAGTAGTATGCATAGAACAGTGGTCTGCAAACTCATAATCCGCTGTATAAAATTGTTAAAATTCGAATTAACCTATTCACCCCCTCTAGGTTATATCTTAAACCTTACAATTGGTATCAGAGCCTGACTTTCCAGACTTGATCGTTTTTGGAAAGAAAAGGTCATGTATCTTATTTGCAAAGAAGTTACTAACAGTTTGTATGAGAAGATCATCATCATCAACATCAACAAATGGAACCAATAAAAGTTCCCCAAATGTCCCAAAAGTAAAGAACCTCCAACTTGCCTTCGACAAGTTCAACCATTGGAAACTAAGAATGCTTGCACATCTCAGTATACTATAGAATGCAAGACATTGTCCTGAAAGGATCTAATGCTCCAATGATGCCAGATCCAAAGGATTCAATAAGAGAAGTACAACGACCAAAATCCCTGTGGTCGAGAGAAGACTGATATCTGGAGATGGTTGATAACAAAGCTATAAATCAAATATTGCAAGCTCTTGATGACAACATGTTTGAGATCTCTACTGCTAAGAAATAAGAAGGAACCAATAAGATCAGGGAAAATAAGAAGGATATATTAATACAACAATACGAACTGGTCTCAATGAGATCTGATGAGAATCTCACTACTTTCTTCGAAAGGTTCAATGTTCTCATCAACAATCTCAAAACCTTAGGAAAGACTTTCGAAAAAAGGGAAGTCAACCTAAAGTTTGTGAGATCTCTTGATGAAATCTGGAATACAAAGACCACAGCCATAAGAGAATTCAGATATCTAACAAAATGTCCTTAACTCAACTATATGGTATATTGCATACCTACAATCTTGAAGTTGAGCAAAAAAAAAAAAAAAGCAAATGGATGATGCAAGAAAGAAGACCTTGGCCTTCAAAGCTCAGGAAAGAGTTTTGAAATCCATAGCAGAAAAGGAGACCAGTGATACCTCGTCTGCAAGTGAACAAGGTCTATCTCAAGAACTAGCATTGATGGGAAAGAAGTTCAAAAAGCTATTCAAGAAAAGAACTTTCAAAAAGAACTTCCCCTCAAAAACCAAGGATGCATAAAAAGGAAGTCTGCTATAACTGTGGCAGACCATAACACTTTACTGCACAATGCAGAAGACCAACATAAGACTCGTCTGCACCAAAGTTCAAGAAGTACCACAACAAAGGCACCTCTAGAAGAAAGGAGAGAGGCAAAGCGTATGCAACAAGGATATGGAGTGACATAGACTCTGATGATGAAGATATCATATCAAATGCTCAGCTATGTCTCATGGCTAGAGAAGATGAATAGAAACAGGTATTTGATCTCTCTGACTCAGGAAAGAGTTTTGAAATCCATAGCAGAAGAGGAGACCAGTGATACCTCGTCTGCAAGTGAACAAGGTCTATCTCAATAACTGGCATTGATGGGAAAGAAGTTCAAAAAGCTATTCAAGAAAAGAACTTTCAAAAAGAACTTCCCCTCAAAAACCAAGGATGCATAAAAGGAAGTCTGCTATAATTGTGGCAGACCATAACACTTTACTGCACAATGCAGATGACCAACATAAGACTCGTCTGCACCAAAGTTCAAGAAGTACCACAACAAAGGCACCTCTGGAAGAAAGGAGAGAGGCAAAGCGTATGCAACAAGGACATGGAGTGACATAGACTCTAATGATGAAGATATCATATCAAATGCTCAGCTATGTCTCATGGCTAGAGAAGATGAATAGAAACAGGTATTTGATCTCTCTGACTCAGATGCCACCATAGAGGAATTGAAAGAAGTTTTTCAAGAAACCTCTGAGAACTTTATTTTTTAAAAAAAAGGAAAATAAAGAAATTAAAACTTAGAAGTATACACTCTTTGGTGCATATTAGTTTAAGAAATTAGATTAAGTTTTTTTTTATCAATCAATGTAATTTAGAGAGTTAGCTTGTTGTTTTAAGAGTTTTATTAGCATCAATTTAAGAAGAGATTGATAGAATGTGCAATCTCTCTAGTTGTAAAGAAATTGATGAACAAAACTTAGAAGTATAAGCCATGATAGCTTCAAAAGCAAGTAGATGCTTGGAATGGAAAGACTTTGTGCCTGCAAAAATTACTCAGCACAGGTCAATCCTCTCATGATAAAACTAGGCTAGGATACAATGACTGGTTGAACAACAATGCACACAAGAAAGCCTTTACCAAGGACGCAAAGTAGGCTACTGCAAAAACTGTGCATAAGAGGCAGACCTCAACTACATCAGACATGCAGAAGAGTAATTCCTATACTGTAATTGGTGTGCAAAAGAGCAAAAGCTCCACTACACAGAAAGAACAAAAAGGAAAGAATAGTCTACAAAACAGATCTTTACTACAAAGTAAGACCACTACTACTCAAACCAGAAAGGGTTGTAGCAGAACACAGAACTAGTCTATCATAAATTATAGAAGGCCAAGAATCCTTCAAGAGGATTCAGTGAAAGGCCTTATGAAACTCAGCAAGCACCAACCTATACAGCATGAAACAAAACCTTCAGATCAATTTGGAGGAAACCACACTTGAGACATGTCTACTTATGTCAACTACAGCAGACACAGTGGAACAGAACACTAACAAGCACAAGACCAAAGGTCTAATGCTGTAATACTCAGAAGAAGATAATTCAAGTGTGGGTTCCAAAACTTAACAAATGAGGACCCATATAAGTGGCTACCATGTACAAGCTCTCTATGTTCTCAATGTAGGAAAAACAAAAGAGGATATGGTACCTGGACAGTTGACGCTCACGACACATGATAGGAAACAAATCCATTCTTGAAGACTACAGAAAAGAACAAGGACCTCTTGTCATATTTGGAGGAGGAAAGGCATGTACAACTAAAGGTTATGGAACCCTTGGTACAGGTTCTTTAATCTTTAGAGATGTTGTTTATGTTAAAGGCTTAGAACATAACCTACTATCCATTAGTCAACTGTGTGATAAAAATTATGATGTGTTATTCACTTATAATACATGCGAAGTAAAGGATAAAATCACACAAGAAGTCAAATTACAAGGAGTTAGAAAAGGAAACATTTATGTAGTAGACTTTGATTCATCACAGTCAGAACAAATAACATGTTTCTACACTAAAGAAGCTAAAGATACAAACTGGCTATGACATAAAAGATTAGCTCATCTTAATTTCAAAACTATAGCCAGATTATCTTCAAAAAACCTAGTAATAGGATTTCCTCAAATAAAGTTCAAAAAGGATAAACTGTGCAGACCATGTCAGGAAGAAAAGCAGACTAGGACAAGCTTCAAGCCCTTAAACTCTTCAGAATCAACTAGAATTCTTGAAATGTCACATATGGATCTCTTTGCACCAGTTGAGGTAGAAAACCTAAACAGAAAAAATACATTTTAGTTATACCTGGGTAATGTTCTTACATAAAAAGAGTGAAACTTGTAGTCTGCTGACAAGGTTCCTTAGACAAATTCAAAATGAAAAAGGAATAGAAGTTATCACAATTAAAAGTGATCATGGCATTGAATTTGAACAGATATGAATAGATGTCTATTGTAATAATCATGGAATTAAACATAACTTCTCAGCACCCAGAACACCCCAACAAAATGGTGTAGCTGAGAGAAGAATAGAACATTCATGGAGGCAACTAGGATAATGTTTTCTGATGCAAACTTATCTAAAATCTTCTGGGAAGAGGCAGTTAATATAGCTTGCTATACTCAGAATAGATGCACAATTCCCAAGCTGTAAAAGAAAACCCCTTACGAATTGTGTATAGGAAAGACACCAAGTGTCAAATACTTTCATGCTTTTGGATGCATATGGTATATACACAACAATGATAAAAGCTATCTACAGAAATTTTATCCTAAGATAGATGAGGGAACCTTCTTAGGATATTCAACAAACAGCAAAACGTTTAGAGTATACAATAAAAGAACACAGACTGTTGAGGAGTCAGTTCATATATCATTTGATGAAAAAGAAACATTCATAAGGGATTCAAATGTATTTCCTGAAGAAGTGGTCATTAAGACTGCTGACAAGGAAGAGTCGTCTGCACACAATGACACTGCAACAGAGGCAGAAGAACAACCTCAACAATAATTGGAAACTAATGAACAAGACAAAGTAAGATAGATTAACAAGACAAAGAAAGATATATTAAGGCGCATACACAAGATGACATAATAGGAGATAGGAATGTATCTGTGCACACTAGAAGGGCAACAAATGCAGAATGCCTATCCACTTGTTTCATATCTGAAATAGAACCAAAGGTAATAAGTGAAGCTCTAAATGATCCAAACTGGCTAGAAGCAATGCAAGAAGTACTACATGAGTTCCAAAGAAATGAGGTTTGGTATCAAGACCCAAGACCCAAGAACTTTTGTGACAACACGTCTGCAATGAAAATTTCAGAAAATCCTGGTTTTCATTAAAAACCAAGCATATTGATGTCAGATATCACTTTATGAGGGATCATGTGCAAAAAGGTCACATTAAATTGGAATATATTCCAACAGAAAAATAAGTTGCAGATATTTTTGCAAAGCCTCTTGATGAGAGTAAATTTACTCAATTTAGAGGAGAATTGAGAATACTTGATTTAAAACAGTAAAACTCGCTCTAGTGCTCTACTACATATGTAGAATACACACTAGCATTATTTATGCAGATGAGCATTATTGCTCTACTGCATGCTGCTTACGTGGATGCAGACGATAAGCAATATTGCTTTATTGCAATTTATTTTTGGAAAGAGTATTAACTTTACAAAAATCGTTTTCCACAAATCACGCAACGGTCAAAACAATTGGCTGACACTGTGTAACGGCTAGAAACTTTTAGCAACGGTAATATTCTTTAGAGACTATAAAAGGAGAAATTTTCTAAACAAAAATTACTTTACGCTCTCTCTCATACTCTCTTTCTCTCTCTAAGCGCTCAAATTCTCTCTTTAATCTCGAAATCCTCTACTGCAATCAAGAACCGAAAATACTAACTTTCAATTTCTCTCAAGTTTAACTTTAAAACTCAAGATCTTTTAAACTCACTTTGCATAATGACCAACACTCCATCAAACATCTCGAAGAAGAGTTATAAGTCTGATGATCGAGCCCATCTAGAAGGATCTAACTCCAAACTGGAGTTGTGTTTGACTTCAACAGCTTTTGAAATGAATCAGATGAAGTAAAGGAAGTTGCAGATCTTATTCAAGAACCTAGACTCAAGAATCTCTGTGAGCAAGCCAGCAGAATTTATGAAGAAGAAGTACTTGATCTTATCAACAAAGCAAAAGTGACAAACAACTTGTAGTTGATCTCCTACACCCTTACTGCATCGAAGATAGTCATCTACATCAAGGTTGACGATCTTGCTCAAACCTTTAACTTTTCCAATGAAGGATCAAGGATAATTCCACCTGAAACTGTAACAACAAGGACACATGCCATGCTTCCAGAAGACAATGGAATAAAGGAATAAGAACGATGAAGAAGTTCTTATCAAAACAACACAAACTACTCGCTAATATAGTCAAGAAAGTCATCCTTTCATGGGAATTCAACAAATATCAAATTACAATGGATCAGCAGGAGATCATGTGTGCCATTCTTACAGGACATGTAGTCAATTGGGCACAATTGATTATGTATCAGATTGCAAAGGCTGTACAATCAAAACAGCCATTGTTTGGAAGGGTAATAAGCATTCTTCTCAAACCAAAATTGCAATTATCTAACAAGGCAGAGAGGCCATGGACCGCCAAACAAATCAATGTAAAAAAGATAGGCAAGTAGCCCAATGGTTTGACAAAGCAGACTGAAGCAGTAAAGACCATTGTCAAGTCTGCAGAAGTGCAGACGAGAAGACAAGCAGTGCACATGACCACTGTAATACGAACAAGATCAGCAACCAAGCAAATCAAGAAAGCATCAGCAAGAAGAGCACAACCACTCAAGAAGACAAAGCAAAGAACGACAAAAAGGAAGCTAATCATGCAAGCTTCGGATGAAGAAACCATCTCAGGTCGTCCCATTACAGAATCAACTCTAATGGAGGTGGAAGTACAGTCTGCAGATGTACAGATTGAAACCATAACTGAGCCCTCGTCCTTAAGAATGCCTCCTAAGGCACCAGAGCTAGCTGCACTCTATGATGCCAATGTGGCATTGAAATTGTTGAAGAAATTGAGTAGACGAGAACCTTCAAAACCTTATTCTGGAAACTCAGAAGAATCTGCTGATGGAGTAGACTATTGAAGGCCCTAGAGCTCAGTTCAGAAAAGGACTCATTGCTGAAGGATATACATAGAATGAGATAAGGAGAATAGAAGTTAATCTCATAGCTCTGCAGACGGAGCCAACTCAAGCTACCTCTGCTGCATCCTCCCTCACGATAGGATCAACTACAGCAGAGCCAACAACCACTGTAATCATTCCATTCACAAGCAATGGAATTGACACCTTTGTAATTGCAGAAGAGCAATCATCCACTGCAATAGAGGTCTAGAAAACTACCACAACAACACCAATAAGACATTCTCCAGAGAAAGTCATAGATGCAGTTATGCAAACAGTGCGAAACATAAAAAAACAAGCTCAACTGCTCAGAACCAGAATAGAAAGAATAACCTCTTTACTGCTTAAAGAGAAGAAACAAGCTGAACAGCAGCTAAAAGAACAAAAAGAAAGCATGATTCAGGAGTTTGTGGGTCAACATAAGCTCCTTATAAAGAGGCCAACAAGGACTGGAAGACAAACAAGATCCTCCAGACCAATATTGGTCCCTTTAGGCCCCAAGACTCTCTACATAGTCAATCCAGACGGATCTCATACTTTAATTGGAGAATCCGATAGGATGATAGAAGCATAGGCTGTTTAACTAGCTCAACTACAGAAGAAGACTGACAGCAGGTCAACGAGACCTAAGGAGGCTCACATTCTCCTAAATGACACTCTGGAATTCATGGACAGTGGCCAAGCAGATTGACGTCAAGAAAATTGGCAAGAAACCTATTGGATTGACAAAACAGACTATAGCACAACAAATCATTGTCAAACCTACAGACCATCCACCAATGTCTACAGAAGTGCACACAAGAAGAAAGGCTAAGCAGACGAGTACTGTAGTATAGATGAGATCACCAATAAAGCAGATCAAGAAAATACCAATCAGCAAAGCCCAACCAACCAAGAAAAAGAAGCAAAGAGTCTCAAGAAGAAAACTAATTATGCAAGCCTCAGACGAGGAAACCATTTCAGATCACCCGGTTACACAGCCAACTCTCATGGAGGTGGAATTACAATCTGCAGAAGTAAAGACTAGGCACATTACTAAGCCCTCATCCTCAAGAATACCTCCAAAGACACAAGAATTAGCTGCACATTATGATGCCAATATGGCATTAAAGTCGTCGAAGGCTGGAGCAGATGAAAACCTTCCAAGTCTAATCTTGGAAACTCAAAAGCGTTTAATGTTGGAGTAGACTAGTGAAGGACCTCGAGCCAGTCATGCAGACAAAGGCTTGCTACTGAAGGATACTCAGAGGAAGAGATAAGGGAAATAGAAGCCAATCTCCCAGCCTTGCAGACTGAACCAGCTCAAGATATCTCTGCTGCACCCTCTCTTGCAATAAGAACTACTACAGCAAAACCCACAACAACAACAGCAATTATTCCATTCACAAGCAGCGGAATGGATACTTCTACGATTGCAGAAGAGCAACCAACTACTGCAACAGAAGTTTGGACAACCACAACAATAACAAAGGTGAGACTTTCTCCAGAGAAGGTCATAGACACAGTTCTGTAGACAGTACGAACTATAGAAGAAAGAGCTCAACTGCTAAGGACTAGAACCTCTCAACTGCTTAGCCAAGCAAGCTGAGATGCAGCAAAAAGAAGAAAGGGAAGGCATGATTCAAGAGTTTGTAGCACAATAGTTTTCAAGGTAGAGTCCTTGAATTCAAGGACTCTACCTTGAAAACTATGAGACATTGACATGCTATACTCAGACCTATTGAGTTTGTTAGCACACCAGCAGTCGAGGCTGAGCTAAAGAAGCTCTTAATTAAATATGTTCAAGCTATAGTCGAGGAGATATATGACTATCTCTCAAGATCTGAATTGGAGAACATTAACCATCAGGTGATGGTGGTGATCAGCCACAACCAGACACTCTCAATGATGATATAATCATTGATCAGATTGCTGAAGAAGGAGTACAAGAGCAGACTACCTTAACCGAGAGCAATACAACAGAGTCTTCTAGAGTAGACCCTATAGTAGAACAAGCAGCTGAGGAACCTGCAACAGAAGAACCTATAGAGGACGAAGAAATTAAGTCATCTTCTGAAGGACATGAAGCTGACAAAGGATTGGCAGCATCCACCAATGAATTTATAGTTGAGGGATACACAACAAAAGAATCTATAGCAAAAACACAAGTAGTAATCGCCCTTGTAGTTGAAGAACAAGCAGCTAAGGGACAAGAAGCTGAGGTTCAATCAACAGAACCAACTGAGGTTGAACAACCTACCGTCGAGGAACAAAAGAGGACCTACTTGAAGACCCACTTATAGTTGAAGACCAAACAGTCGCAATTCCAGTTCAACCTATAGCAGAGGCATAAATAACTCACACTGTAGCTAAGGCAACTCTATCAAAGGATGCAGACGAGCCAACAACAATGCAGTCGACCGATGTTCAAATTACAACAGGAGTCACTCCTTCTCAAGATGATGCTCATAACATACTGAACATCCACTTTACGCCACCTTCCTCATTCGGATTGGCACAAACGACAGCAAATCCACCATCTGAAGTACAAGTTTCCATGCACAGTGGGATCTCTACAACTCAGATGGCACGAGTTCAGATGACGCCAACAGCAATCAGGAATCTAAAGGAGGCATTTGAAGACGATATTCAGATAGTCTCAGTTCAGCCAAGACAAACACCCGAAAGGGTACCATCCTCACCCTCAGAAACAACCACGGGCTACAGACTTCGAAGGTTGGATCAAAACATCTATAACATACCATCCTCACCCTCAGAAACAACCACGAGCTACAGACTTCGAAGGTTGGATCAAAACATCTATGACATGCACTCATGGACCAGAGATGTATTGCATAAGACTTGGAAGCAGAAATGCACGTCAGCCATAAAACCTTTGACAATTTTTGCTCTACACTCAACAATTTGACAGCAGGAGTAATTGATCAACTGAAACAAGCCAAATCCATGACTATTAAACATCAGCGGATCTGCATTTCCAATTTCAACACATTCAGAGGACAAACCAAGACTGATCTAAGAGAAGGATTCATACTGGTGTGCAGACTACCCAACAATAACTCACTAGACACATCCGCAACAATGATACAACAATGGGATTGCTGGAAACATAACTCCAAGTGGTGTAGAACAAGGTCTTCTCTGAACTCCAAGCGGTTTACCAAATGATGTAACTAAGTAGTTAGACTTTAAGTAATGTTGTTGTTTTACATATGAGTTTTTGTTAGCATCAATTTAGGGGGACATTGATAGGAATGTGAAATCCCTCCAATTATATAGAAATTGATGTAACAAAACTGAGATGTATTAGTCATAATATAGTTAGTATGTTTAGGTTAGAAGTCAAGTAGGTAGTTGTAGTTTAGGTTGGATGCTGGAGAGGAGACTACTGCAGATGATGGAGATCATATGAGCCATCAGATGCAGACTACTACAAAAGGACTTTGGCTAAACACCTAAGGCATTGATGAGCAACAAAAGAAATTCATAGGCTTCAGGATCTGGGGATTGAGCTTGCAGACGAAGACCAACACAGAATGCATCAATGCGCAGCAGATCTGTGTGCAGACGAGGTTGTAGCAGGGAGTGGTTCAGACGAGGTCTCACAGTACAGTATGCAGACTAAGGTGCATCAGACTGGGCACATCTGAGATGGTTGCTGATGGTTGGGTCAATGGCTTGGAATCAGTCAAACGAAGATTTGAGTTAAAGCAGCTGTAAGGTTCGAGTTTCAACGTAGAAGGGAAGGCGTGAATATGTTGTATAAGACTTTAATGGTCCTTTTATGTAGAATACTAATTTTATGGAGACTACTGTTCTATACAGACTACTCATATAGTCTGCAGATAACAATTCCTAATCAGTAGTAGAGATTTGTAACTCTTTGAGTTTATCTCTTTTTGGTTGTGATGATTTATTAGAAGTAATTCTAAATATCAATGTAATGAAAGCAATAAATAGACACAGTATTTATATTGGTTCAGACACTCTATATCATCTGATAATCGAGAGCTTAGTCCAATCTTCCCTTGGTGATCAGTGTAGTCAAACCAAGAGATGAGTATCACTATCTCCTTGTTCGAGCTTACAAGAAACTTCCTTTTTACAAGTTATCTGACTTGTACAAAAGACAAAGGACCTATATGCTTTGCACAGATCCAAACTCAGGGCTCTGCTGCAGGAATTGTTCTTCTGCAGACTAGTGACACTTTCAACTGTATCTTCTCGATTTGGCTTTCTTGAGTAATCTCTGAAATTGCTAGATTGCTTTACACTATTTGCTTTTCAATCCACGTTCAACAACCTTACTCAATAAGCCTCACCAGTTCCCTTTTAAAGGCTTAAGGAACGAACCTAAGCAGACAGCGCACTGTTCCTGGAATGACACTTTGCCATTAGTGTTCCCCACCATCTCGTTCCTGATGCTAGCAGTCCACTATCCCCAAAATTTGTACCGTTGCTACTTTAACTCAAATCCTCACTTGACTGACTTTAAACCTCTGACCCCACCCTGTCAATCACCTGTAATCCAGTCTGATGCAACTTCTAGTCTGCACCCAGTCTCTGTTGAAACCCTAGTATGCATCCCATACTGTAACCCTAGGCTACACCCAGTCTTTGTTGTAATCCTTGTCTGTACTCAGATTTGACTCAGTTTGTGCCTTGCCATGTTGATCCTGTCTGCAAGCTCAGTCCTTTCTCCTGAAGCCTTTGAGTTCTTTTGTTGCTTATGAATGCACTAGTTGTCTATCCAAAGTCCTTTTTTATAGTCTGCATCTGGTGGCTTGCACGATCCTCATATATCTGCAACCGTCTACTCACTGGTATCTGACCTAGACTGTAACTACCTGCTTGACTTCTAGCCTAAACACACTAACTACATTATAACTAATACATCTAAGTTTTGTTACATCAATTTCTATACAAATGGATGGATTGCAAATTCCTATCAGCAGCAACGACATAATTTCTGGAATTAGTGGAGTGTCAGCATCAGAAACAAGATGGTGGGGGACACGAGTGGAAAAATGTCATATAAAAAATAGTACCATATTGCTGGCTTCGTTTCCTGAGCCAATAAAAGGAAACCGTTGAAGCTCATTGAAATAAGGTTGTTGAATAAGGTTGAAAGGCAAGAGTGCAAAACAATCAACATTTAAAGATTACTCAAGAGAGCTGAATCGTGAAATACACATTGAAGAGGGTTCACTAGTCTGCAGAAGAGCAGTATTTGAAGCAGAGTTCTGGATACTGAATTTGTGCAAAGATCATGGGTCTTCATCTTTTGTACAAGTTAGTTAGTTTTTTAAAAGAAGTTTTCGTGTAACCTACAAACAAGAAGATAGTGATACTCACCTCTCGGCTTGACTACACTGGTCACCAAGGGAAGACTAGACTAAGCTCTTGTTTATTAATTGATAACAAGTGTCTGAACCAGTATAAATACTATGTCTCTTACTTGTTTTCATTACCTAGTATTTTAGAACTGTTAGAAATCAACATTCACATCCAAACGGAGGCAGATTCCAATAATTGAAGTCTCTACAGCAGATCTTCAAGTGTCAGCTACAGACCACCCAAGTGGTCTGCATAGAGCAGTGGTCTCCAAAAATATAATCCGTTGCATAAACTTGCTAAAATTTGAATTAACATGTTCACCCCCCCCCCCCCCCCCCCCC
>LIEC01008009.1:0-16063 GCA_001925005.1 Drosera capensis
GCCACACCACATTTCGATGGACTCAGTCGTCTTAAAATAGTAAGTTTAGACTATCATCTGGATGCAAATGGGTAACGCTTGGTTAATTTGAACTAGTCCAGAATGTTATACACTACATAGATTTGTCCTGTAAGGTAACTTATGGATGAACCAGTCCCTCGGAGATTTTTAGAATAGTATTCTGAATGCTAAACTGTAGATATGAGAATTGTGTCATGTATATTGTTCTATTTATCCTAGCCTGAGTACATATCTTCGTTCTATTGCAGGTGACGATGATCATAAATGAGGTCCTGCGACTGTATCCAGTTGTGGCAAGTCTTGTTCGATCTATTGACGAGCCAACCAAACTGAAAGATATAACTTTGTTGCCCGGAATGACGCTTAACCTACCGGTAATCTTTGTCCACAGGGACCCTGAGATATGGGGCGAAGATGCCCATGAGTTCAATCCAGAGCGATTTTCAGGAGGTTCATCAAGAATCCCAGGCTCGTTCTTTCCGTTTGGTGGCGGTTCTCGCTTGTGCATTGGAAAACCCTTTGCTATGCTCGAGCTGAAGATGGCATTGGCGATGATTCTGCAACGCTTCTCATTTCGTCTGTCTCCAAGTTACAGTCATGCTCCTAGGGTTTCGGTTAGCTTGGAGCCCCAGTCTGGTGCTCATCTCATCTTGAGGAAGCTCCAGAGTTGAAATAGTATAGCATATGATGCTTGGGATTTAGTTTATTGTTTTCACATTCATGCTTGCTTATATACTTTTTTTTTTTTTTATAATAATTGTTATTTTCCACCATGGAGAAGTGGAGTTGTAAATTATGTTTACAATCTTATAAATATTGACGCACACTACACACAATCTCACACATGATATGGAAAGAGAAAGAGGAACACGATGACTTTTTTGTGAGAACATAAACCCCGAGTTTCGTGAGCAAAATCCATACCCTTTAGGGGTGAGCATGGTAGGATTCGGATCAGGAATGGACTAGTTCCCGTTCCGTCCCAAGCTTTTCGATTTTTAAAATCTTGTCATGTCTAGTCTTAATTTTTTGGTTTCGACTATTCGGTTTATCGGTACGGAAAAATCTGATATATTCGATTCTTTCGGTACATCTACGCATATAAATTAAAAAGAAAGACCTACATATATAAGACTTTACAGACTTCAAACTTTGAATTCATAAGTGGAGTCTATAACAACTAAAATAGAGTTTCAAGAAATAAAGAGAGTCTTTTACTTATTTATGTCTTTTTACAAATAAAATTAACAAATTATGATTACAAAAAAATTAATTATTAAAGCAAACCATTTTCAAAAGAAGATGCATGACGCTTTTGCCTGAATTAAAGACGCAGAGGGCCTCTATGGAAGGCCTAGGATGTCTTCTATTGCCTAGGGGCATTTTCTCACACCCACACCCATTAATATTATAATTCAGTGAAAACATCATAAATATTGTTATTTTTTATCTATTAATATAATATTGGACCACTGACCCGTGCGTTGCACGGTACAATATCATAATAAATTACAGTATTATGTAAAAGCTAAATACGATGTAGAAATTTTTAAATTTAATTATCGATTTTTAAGTGAATAAGAGATGATAGAGTAGAAAAGATTCTTTCAAAAAATCAGCTAAAAAAATATATGATTGATCAAATAATATAATTATATAGATATAACTTAAAAAATTTTAACATGATATATGGATGATATGATTGTTAAATTACAAATAAACATACGGATATTTTTTATTAATTATAAATATCTTAAATATATGGATATTGGATTAAACTAATTCATATCCACGAATTAAGAATATTGGAATTGTTCCGTATTTCATGTGCTCCTAAAGAAATTTCTCTCAACACCTCATCTACCCTAATCGTTTGATATTTTCAAATATTTATGATTGTATCTTGAAGACATATCTTTGGATATTTTGAACTAATGTGCCAAGAACACAATACATGGTGAGTGTCTGAAAAAACTGGAATGATCGCATTGCTCATCGCCCTATCTTGAACCGTGATGATTGTCTTGGGAGCTTTGTTCTTCATTATTTTCAACCAAGTATTAAACACCCATTCGAAGGTTTCTTCGGTTTCGTCTCTCAAAAGTGCAAAACCGAACAGGTTGAATGATAATGATGATTCACTCCAGTGAACGACGCGAAAGGCATAAAGTACTTGTTCGTTTGATATGTGGTATCGAACGTAACTGTATCTTCAAAACATTTATAAGTCATCCGAAATCCGGAGTCAACCTAAACAATTGTGTCGACTCTGTTCTCCGAGTAGGTGTTGTAACGATTGAAAAAAGTATCACATTCTATCGTCGTTGAGCTTCTTCATATAGTATACTGTAGCTTGTGAATCCCCGATACTATCATCTCGAACATTTCTCAAATAGGAAAGTGCATTACGGACATCTCTGTCAAAAAACCTGAAATTTGTTATGCCTCCGGCCTGTGTCGAAAGTACGTTCATCATTTTGCTCGACCCGATTCCCGATTCGTCCATAAGAGATATGAAAGATCTCGCAACTCGAGTGATGTTTTCTCTTGTGGACATAAGATTCACTATCCTAGGAAAAATCGAAGGATAATTATGACCACCTTTATATCTTGTAACGACCTAAATATCTTTCGTCGGACGATAGACGACGAACATTTTAGCTTTGCAAACCGTACGTTATACACGATCTCATTTTCTGATTTTTTTTCCTTTCTTTCACTTCTAGCTCGCTGCTTTCGATTGATTTTTCCGTCAATCGATAAGTGAACATCCGAGAACATAAATTTTCTGAACGTGTGCGTATCCTATTGGTCTTGATATTCACCTGAAATCCCATGCTTTTTGTAAAAGTTTTGTAAAAAGCCTCGGTTTCTTACAATGTGTTGAACATTTTACCTTCAAATGGCTCTGAATTCTCATATTTAGTGTTTTGGATCGGATCAATGGAAGCCAAGACTTCTTTATCTTCGAATAAGTAATCAAAATATGACTCCATAAAGAATTTTTATGAAGTAAACAAACCGAAAACACTGTGAAATGAGCGGATGAAAAACAAATATTTCTTTTTTCTATTTGCGTTTTACATTAGATCGACACGTGGACAAATATAATTGATTGAACATCAATTTCAGATGTGAAACATATAAAATAATGACACATGTGCAGTTTTGATTAGTTAAAATCGATCATCCACTATAGATTTTGATCGGATGAACAACATGTCACTATTTCACTGATAATTGACTAGCTTTCGGGAAAAAGAATAGCGGATGTTCTACTTCAGAAGAATATTACACCGAATGAGACCCTATTTTAATCATAGATCACGGTCGTAATTTCATCTATTTTTAACCTATGTGGAAAAAAAATAACGATGGTCCGTTATGCCTTATACCAGATGTAACGAAAATTCTTTGAATTTTGATTATCCATCTCACAGATGAACGGTTATGTATTGTTGGTTGCTCAAAGTTATAATCAATGCATATCATGGATCATCACCCTTATTTGATAGGATTATTGGAAGTTCAAAACAAATGAACACTGATACATGATCCGCTAAGATACGTATTTAATCTTTTATCATCAGATTAGTTTTTAGGATGATTATATAGATCCACAGGATTAAAAAGAAAGTACTTTATCACTAAGTCAATTCCATTTGATTATATTGATCAGATATACTCACTTTTCTTTTTATAAGTTAGATATACTCACTCGTCAAATATAATTACATTAACAACGAAAGCTACTTAAAGAATAATCATCCATCATCCTCTGCGAGGTTTCAACAAACAATCTGATCCAGGCCGTCCATGCAAGAACAGAGCCACCAAGATCATTACACGTAGCAGATGGTCCTGCATGTACATCGTCACTGAATTACACAGAACAGAATCCTACACCACGTTATGTGATCATTTTCATTTGGGTTTGGTTGAGGAGAATAACACCTACGCATCTTCACTGAATTCAGAGAATCTCACTTCACCATTTGGGGTAATAAAGCAAATCACGCCTCCGATTTTCGGTCTGTGCCTGAAGTAGACACCGGATTATCCTTTCTCTCCGAATTAATCGTAACGATATGACTTCTATAAGTTTTAAGACAAATTTTGATTGGTATTTTGTATAAATTATTTTAAAAGATACTATTCAAGTTTAATGTCTTTTTTTGTTAGTTGCCCCCCTTCTTACATTCTTTACACCATATTCATATTAAGATTTTTTTATATCAAAATTTGATTTTTTTTTACAATCATGCATTAATTACATCATCCCATGTTATGATTTTGTATTTTTAATTTATTTAACTGATAATGACTCTTCATTATCTTTTATATGTTGTTCTATGGTTGTTACATGTTTGTTTCATTAGTCTAACATTAAAAAAAAGATAAAAAAAAAATAATAATAATAATATCATCACGACATAGAATTTTTAAATACTTAAAGTTTCAATGCGATTTAAAATAGACTTATGTAATTGTCAATAATATTTTTTAAAATATATAATATCAACTACAAGAATAATTTAACAAATCGGATTCAGAACTTGTATACTAAACATTATCATTTGTACATGTTACATATAGATCGAAGTTGTACGTAAGGTGAGACTGAACATTGTTCCATTATTCACTCTTGAAGGATGAGTTGTACGTAAATGGGACCACAAGAAAAAGTGGGCCCGCGTGGTCGATCCGGCACATTGATACGGATATTGAGATCAACACAGAGGCCCCATATATAGCCTCGAACTAGAAACTAGAGCGAACGGTCCAATTTCCAAACCAAGGTCCACCTGCTGACGTGGCGCAATCTCAGTGGCCCATTTGAGGAATCACAATTGTGATATGTGATCAACAGAAGCTACAAGATTATCAGAGAAAATGAAACAAAATGAGCAACACAATGGCTACGGTGGTGATTTGTTTAGTCATGTGGTTTGGATTTTTTTGGATTTGGAATGTCTGTGTGGATTGAATGGCTTGAACATAGAGATTAGCACACATTCATGTATGTTCTATGAATGATCGCGATTTCATGTTGATATAGTTAGGTTGGCGACATTTGGTGTGTTCGGGTTTCATGAAGTTGGTTCGTGGTGCGTTAGATACCTTTGGAAAACATATCGATCATGCCCTTTTCAAAGATAATGCTCAAATCTCAGATGATTTTCCGAGATTAATGAATGATTGAGACGATAATAATTTATATATCTTAGTTAGATTGCTTAAGTTGCCAAATTGACAATTGAAGCATGAAGTTGAATATTTTTTTGTTGCCGCAAAGCATTCATAAATACTAACATATATAAATCTACATGTTATTTACATTTCAGGTCTAAAAATGACATTGTATCTACCAATCTTATATCCCTAATTTCCGCTACCTGTAACAACATTAAAGTTGACCAAATGCACATAAATGCTCCTGCACATAAAACCAAGAACAAAATCAGATTCCTAGCTAGCAAACACCGCCTAATAACCTAACCTATCTAGCCATATATCTACAACAAAAGCTACATATCCATCCATTTCTCAATTAATTAACCCCACTGAACTCACAGATCAACCCTAACTTCATATCAGCTTTTTCATTAATCAAAGTTCAATTAACCCAAAATTCTCCTTAATCTAGACAACATATATGCTGATATACTATATGATATTCCTTCTTTCGTTCTATTCAAAGTATCATTTTTTTTGTCATCTTATTTAAATTATAATATTTTTTTATTTAATAATTTTTTCATATAAAAATATCAAATTATCATTAATTTATATCATATTAATTTATTATCTATTATATGATTAATTGCTGGTGTTACACTAAGCAGTGTACAAGCAAGACATTGACAGATTAAAAAGCTTATGATGATATTTTCCAAACATGGTTAGCCACCATTGAACCTTCTCCTCAGCCAACCTCCTACTTTCACCACCCCATTGGACCCCACTTTCCCTCCACATAACAACGACTCTATTTGTTATAATCATTTTCTTACAGTCGCTTTGAAAAATTTTCTTATCGTATCCAGCCAATTTTTCTATATCTCACGCGATTCATTGGCGTGTGCCTAATATCAACTGACAAAAGACATAGTTTCCATAGGACTCCACGACAATTATCCATCACTAGCTAATGCTTCAAACAATATCGAGTGTACATTTTAGCTTTTAATTTGTCATAATAACTGAGACATTTTCTTATTATTTGTCAAGATTTTCATGAATCTCAGATTAGAAAAACAATTTCCGAACCATTATACAATGAGTGTCTTATTTATCCACTCTCTAAACCTCCTCGAACAGTACTATATAAACACAACACACTCTCATCAGATTCCTTTACCATTTTCACCTTTCTCCTTTCTCCTTCACTCCCTCTTCACAACACAAACAATGGCCGGATCATCTCACCTGCTGTTCTCATCTCCGACCGACACTCCGGTGTCAACTCGTTCCATCAAGCCTGACCCGAGGCCCGACACACCCCAGAAGCCAAGAGGAAGGAAAAGTGGTTCCAGCAAGCAAGCCAACAGGCTGCCTCAGAGAGGAATGGGAGTTGCTCAGCTTGAGAGGATTAGGGTTCAAACCGAAAACAACAACCCAGCTACTCCTCCGGTGACCGCGGCCCCTTCAGTTCCGGTTTACCATAACAGTCAGCTCATAGTACCATACCAGTTGTATGATCCTGGGGCCACGGTGGGGTTCGGTGTCCCGGTACACCTGCCGAAGTTTGGCGGGTTTGAGCCGGTCATCGAGCCTGGGTTCATTGACGGGGCGGGTGTGGGTAGGGTTTGGACCGGGGTGGTGGCTGCGGCGGCGGGGAGGGTTGAAGGAGGATTGAGATCATCAGAGCTTCCTTCAATCCCAAAAATGGAGATTTCTCATCAGGGTTTTGGTCATAATCATGAGATTTGTGCTGGTCTGGCTTCTAAGGTGAGAAACATTGCATATTTTGTTCACTGTTCCATTGATTTTTCTGTTTTTGTGTGTCTACAATTTTTTTGTGGGCCTTTTTTGGGAAATGATTTGAGTGTTGTGTATGATTTGACATTTGGTTTTGATGAATTTTATGTAACAGAAGAAAAGGGTACTCAATGGGCATGAAGAGATCTCCAGGGAAAACTGCTCTGAGGTACTATTACTAACAATCGATTGTTCATGTTTGTTTCCACCGTTTTTTTTTTTTTTTTGTGAAGCAGATTTGGGGTTATATTTTGAGAGTTTTGATTATTTTCTGTGATTTTGTGTTTGATCTCGTAAGAAACTGGAAGTGGTGGCAGTGCATAGGAAGAGCAATGCAGCAGGGAGAGTTGGGTTGTTGATGGAATATGGGTTCTTTCCAAGCAGCAAGGGCAATTCGGACAATGTGATCTCTTCGTCGTCCTCATCCTCATCTTCGTCGGCTCATTGTTATCCTTCGTATCCAACTATGACTTTGGACATTGGTGGTGGCGATTTTTCGTTGTTTAGGGGTGATGGCGAGGGTTCGATTGATCTGTCCCTTAGGCTCTAGCAAGTATGGTGAATCAAACAATGGAGGAGAAGGTAAAACAAGGTTGATTGACTTGCTTTTTGATCAGGTCTCCGTGTCTTGATGGCTCCATGATTTTGTTTGATGTGTTCTTCACTCATATAAATTTTTGTACCATGATCGGTTGCTATCATGAGAGATTAAGAACATTGGCAGATTTGAACGGAGTTTATATACTGGGTTATAAGTTTGTTTAGGTTAGCGTGAACGGATCATATTAGGTATAAATCGATTGATGTTATAGTTTTATCTATCAAGAGTCGAGTGAAGCAATCACATTCTTATTGGTCAGGGCAACTCAATCCTTAATAATAACATCATGTTTGTTAGATTCATTACTCGCAGAAACTTAAAGAAGCAATGCTAAAAATTTCCATGATCGAAAATATGATATTACATGTTAAAGAGTCATACTTGCACTTGGAATAATTGGATTATGTGGTTTCATAGATTGCTAGGTAACGACAAGCTTTCCTTCGTGTTTTGTTTATGTCATCAACTTCTTTTCTAAAAGATCAGTGATCAATTTGCCAGTTTTAGATCAACTAAATGAATGTCATAGGTTCTTAAGTAGTACTATCATATCGGTTCACCATATAATCTTTAAAATCATGCATTTATAACGATACATAGTAAAAAAAAACTCATCAACGTCATAAATAAACTGACTCAGGTTATATCTATATATTTTTTAACATTAAGCCATCAGTTTAAACTCATTATCTCAAATCGCATTGTCGAAGCACTAATTAATCTGTATCTCTTAATCCATGCTAAAGTTAGAGAAGGAAGAGGGACAAGGTAGGTGAGGAAAGTTGATTCCTGTGTGAGTTGCCACAAAGTACAACATGAGGAGAAAGGGCAACTGTCCCCTCTGCCTTTTATGCAACTTCTTCCTCTCAGGATCTGAACTGAGATATGCAACCCCAAAATGACCATCATGCCCCTCAGCCCACAAGCTGTACCCTTTACTCAGCATCTGGTACACATATGCCCCTCAAAGAAGGAAAAAATGGATGGCTTTGATCACAAGTACACAACCTGTTTGGACCAATCTGGGCCGTCCACTGACCCAGGACAAATCTGCATGCTAAATATTCGGTTGCTCATATGGATCCATGGCTCACTTGAAACTTATTTTCTCGAAACCAGTGACACCACCGTTAGATTTTCACATCTCATTTATTCATTAAATTTTTAAAATTAATTGATAATAAATAAAATAATATCAAATTTCAATAAGATATTATATTCTATGACACCCTTCATTTTGAAAACATGAAGCAAATTTCACACCTACAAATCCAACACAAATACACAGTCATATCAAATTTTAAAAAATTTAATCAAAAGTCCATCAAAATTTCAATGGATCAAACCACAACAACGACAAGAGCACAGAAAGCGAAGCCAGCGAATAAGAGTTTGATGAGTGCGATGGTGAGATCGTACATTGTAGCTAGGAGAGGTCAGTCGTCGGCGAGGGTTTCGGTTCCGGTTCCTTCTTCGGCGGCGGCGGCAGCCCATGCTCTCAAGTTTCACTTTGACTCATCGTGCAACTACTACTTCCCTCCCTCCCAATTGCAACTGCTACCTTCCCCTTCACTTTAATTATAATAATTTGATTTGAAATTTTATGTGTAAATTAATAAGATAATTTGATTATATTATTATAAATTTATTATCAAAAAAAAAATAATATTAAATTTATATTGGGACTAACAAAATAAAAATGTTGTAATGAAATTAAAACAGAAAGAGTATTAAATAATCGCTCAATCCCAAACACTTTATTTGAATGTCTCATACAAATACAAATATTGATATATTTTGAAAACCTTTTTATATAAAATTATTCAAATATCCTTTTTTTTTTTTTATCATATTTTTGTAACGGCATATATTTCGAAACGCTTCGTTTTTATTCTTGATGATATCAGAAAATTTTTCAATTAGTTCAGGATTAAAGTTCACCGTTTAATTTATCATTAGTATTTCAAGATAGTTTTATATATAAAAAAAATGTTTCATCGTACTAAATTAGATCTCAAACTACATTCTGTTATGAGATGAAGATTGTACTTTACATCACATCAATTCATCTCATTGTTTTTTCTCTACCTTACACACACACAAAATTTTCCTAACCTGCACTACTTGTTGTCTGAGATGATGATGGTGAAACGTGGAGATGCAAAAGGATTTGATGGAAAATTAGAATTGATGGGCCACATTAGAATTGATGCGTGCTAAGAATTGGTTGTACTACTCAGTTGTGAATGGAAATAACGGAGAAGAGGTATTGACGGTCCTTTTGTTATACTCCGACATGATTTTAGAGGCGCAACAGTCGACCCGACAAATGGGGGTCGGACTGGGCTTCTGAGCTTTGATTGGGCTGCCGGGCCTGACTGGGCTGCTGGGCCTGACTGGGCTGGTGAATGCTGAATCGCAGCACAAGCAATTGTTGTTCCTATGTGGGCTGGGTCAGAGATGATGCTGGACTGTGGCAAATAGACTGGGCTAGAACGTGTCAGGGCAATACCAAATTTCCTTGCGCACTATATCATATAATTGCAAATGGAATCCTTTTGTTAATGCTACCACAGGAGATGTTTACTCCAAGAAAAAAATATTAGATCCTACAAATAAGAAAGCATCATCCTCTTGGGTAGCAATTGTCATTTTCCTCTAATTCACGAAATCCTAACCCCAACCTCACCGCAGCGGCAATCGATTTGGGAATCCATCCATAACGGAGCATCGAAATGAAAAGGGAGAGCAATCGAGCTCGAAACCAAGCGTTGGAGGCGATGGTGGTGTAGTGTCATTTGAGATTGATTTGGAGGCGTTGGATTTATAAGTTTGAGCTGGAATGAATCTGATGATGTGTGTTCATTTTAATTGTCGTTGGTGATTTTGGGAAGGCGATGGTGATCAGAGGTGGTGATCGTGATGATGATGTGTGTTTTGGAAAATGTTGACGAGAAAAAAGAGAGAGATGAATATGATGAAATTGTTTGTTTTGGAGAATAAGATTCTGTGTGTATGTTTTTAGGATTAGTTTTCAAAAACAGTAGATTTGAGTAATTTTCTGAAAAGTTTTTTTTTTCATACTTATTGATGATCATCAAATATATCGGATACCATGAAATGACATACCATGGTATCACACTCTGAATTTATAATATAGATATATTGATTAATGATGATATTATGCATAGTTGATACTAATGTTAGTTCATTAAAGTTCCTTGTATATGCATACTACTAAGGTAATTGAAGTTGAAGTTGCTTCTATATACTCGGATGCTACTACTGCTAGAGTTTGGCTTATTTTAACCTGGTATGCAGTTGTTGCTTGTGAAGTATGACAGGTTCAACATATTTGGCAAGTGGATTTTGTCACGTGGTTGCAATAATATGTTAAAGCTTACATTCTTTTTTCTTGTTTTTTTAGTGTTACAGTTGAATAGCTGTTATTCATGTTTATTTGAATCTTTTATATTTTTAGTTCTTTTAACAAACAAAATTACTAAAATAAGATTACAAATAAGTTAATTATTAAAATAGATCACTTTTTCAAAATATAGTAAGAGATAATGCAGGACGTCATTCCCTCAAAAAGACGACATGCTCCTTTAGTAGAGGAGAAGGCGGTCGGCATCTTTACTTGGGATGAAGACCCATGGTGTATTTGGTTGGGATATGGGATGAAACCCACATCGACCGAGGTCAAATAGTCCCCCTTTCTCTCTATAAAATAATTTAGGAAGTAGTTAGATCAGGAAGTTGTAAGATTATGAAATAGTTAGATTAAGTTAGATTAGAGAGTAGTTAAATTAAGTTAGATTAGAGAGTAGTTAAATTATGAAATAATTAGAATAGTAAACAATTAAATTAGAGAAATATTCTAGGAACTGATTAAATTAGCAAATAATATACTCATGAAGTAATTAACTTAGAAAATAAACTAACTTAAAAAATGATGTGCTTAGGAAGTAATTAACTTAGAAAATAATGTAATTAGCAAGTAATTAACTTAGATAATCATGTATTTGGGAATTAATTAGAAAATCATGTACTTAGAAATATACTTAGAAAATCATTTACTTAGCAAGTAATTAAAAAATTGTAAATTGATAATAATTTCGAAAATAAAGTTATTTTTAGAAAATTAGGGAATTAGATGATTTACATCAAATTATTTAGTTTCTTCACATTGTATGTTATATGTTTGTGCTACGATGTTAATTAAATATTATCATTTTGTTGTGATTTAAATATGTATCTTTGTTTAAAATAATAGTTTGTTCATAGTAATTTATGAAACATTAGACATAGTAACAATTCTGAATATTCCAAATTGATAATGATATAGATATTAGTTGGTATTAATTCTCCCACATTGTATGAATATTTATTAAATATTACGAAGTTATTCAAGTGAAATATATAACATTGTTTAAAATAATAGTTACTTCATAATAATTAAGGAAACAATTAAAAAAATAATAGTTAGTTAGGTAATTAGGTGATTTGTACATCGTGCTGTTGTCACATACAATTCTGAATTTCTCAATCTTTTTTGTTTGAAAATGATAAAGATATGACATTCCAACAATTCCCAATTTTTTGTTATTATGATATACGTTGTACGAAAATCAATGGCGACACCTGGTTGGGGATTGACAGATTATGGAATGGATATCTATGAGAAAGTTGCTGTGGGTTGGGAACTCTCCTAACGTTATCGTCAGTGAGGAAGTTAGGCATAACACACGTAGTTGTCCCAACAGAGCCGGTAGTTCGAGTTTTTCACGGCGTAGGTGCAGAAACCGCCGACAACTCGATCATAACCGTCAGAACTGTCGAAACAAAGTTCATGTTCAACCGCCACCTATTGTACCACCCATTGAGGGGTGCCTAACCTCTTTCGAATAAGGTCGCCTAACGATTCTGGAGAAGGAACTTCGAGGTCGAGCAACGCTCGTCGAGAACTCATGACGAGATTGTTCCATCGTTTGTTTTAGATTCATCTTTATCATTTCTGTTTCGAATGTTGAGACAACTTTATAACCCGTAATAAAAGCAAATAAGTTATTCATCTCATTATATTTATCCTTGTCATGTGATTATTCAACTAGATGCCACCCCGAATGAGATTATCAAGGGGTTATTCCTTACAAGGCAGCAGTAGTAGTGCTACAGTGCCCCCGATGATGGAGGGCGAGATTCTTAACAATGTTCATGTGCGAGGTTCATTAGTCGATACGGTTCTAAGTCGTCAAGCGCAGCACAGATCAAAGGTCATATGGAAAGGCGAGGTTGAGATCTTCGTCTCTTTAATTTGATGGATATAGAGGTTCGGTAGAACTTATTAATAATATATATACTTTCTTTTTATTATTTATATTTTAGGAGCCGGATTGTTTTTTGATCACACGAAATCATTCACGGGACCCATATCCGAGGGTATTGGATGGTTCCACAGGATAGTGGACATTCGCATCGATCATTGCTTGATTACAACACTCGTGGAGAGGTGAAGACGTGAGATGCACACGTTACATCTTCGATCTAAGCAGGCCACAGTTGTAACAGTATGATGGTAATCACACATTCATTTTCCCAAAAAACTCAACAACATGAAGCAGAGTGGTATTATTTATGGGTTTCATAGATTTATCGTTTTATACATCATCTTTACATTTCTTAATGGTTGTTTTTGTCATTTTCATTCTATTTGTCATTTTACAGGAATATGAGTTTCATCAAGATAAAGATTAAACTACACGTTTGAGGAATTTGGTTGTCTGATCTAACCACGAAAGAAATCTCATGGTTCGGTGGACAATTAAGAATATTTGAGATGCTTTTACTGAAGTACTATTATGCCCAATTGATGGTCAGGATTCGACTGGAGGATGACGCGTTCAAAGCAAACTCCAAAATGAAAATCATGCTCGCAAACGAGGATTCTCTAGATCTCAATTATATTCAGATTATTTCTGAAAAAAATTGGTTATGTTTTCTTCGTTATAGTCATTCAATGGGCCAACTGGTCGAACTTTATGCTACCCAGAACAATTAGAAGAGGGCAGAGATATACCGAAGATCAAGACTCGGAAGGAAAATTGTCGATGCATGCCGTCCACGAATTGAAGCTGGAGGCTTTACACCTTATGAAATTACGGATGATCAATATTCAACTTGGCATTACATGATTGAACAAATATACGAAGTCGGCGTCAACAATCGTGGCATTCCTCTATGGCTGGCGATGAATCTCACAACCAACCACGAAGCTTCAAACTCAAGTACAAGTTCAGAGAAAATCATTGTTCATCTATACTATGGAAGAGAGAAAAACACGACACCGAGAGACACAACTACTGACTCGTCTTTTCATGATGATAAAGTGACTTTTTTTAACAAATAGTGTATGCGACTCTCTTAAATTCATAAAGAATTGCATCCTTTTCATCGAGAATGATCCTGCAGCGTGAAAAACTATATGATTAGATCTGGTGATCTCATACAATCACAAATCGTTGAAAATATCAAACGATTAGGGCAGATGAGGTGCTAAGAGAAATTCTTCTAAAGCACATAGAATATGAAACAAATTCAATATTCTTAGTTCGTGGATATTAATTAGTTTAATCCAATATCCATATATTTATGATATTTATAATTAATAAAAAATATTCGTATGTTTATTTGTATTTTAACAATCATATCATCCATATATCATGTTAAAATTTTTTAAGTTATATCAATATAACCATAACATTTGATCAATCATATATTTTTTAAGCTGATTTTTTGAATGAATTTTTTCTATTCTATCATCCATTATTCACTTAGAAATCGATAATTAATTTTAAAAATTTCTATATCGCATAAATACAATTATGTTTAGCTTCACATAATACTATAATTTATTATGATATTTTATCTTACAGCGTACGGATCAATTATCCAATGTTATATTAATAGGTAAAAATATAACAATGTCTATGATTTTTTCACTGAATTATAATATTAATTGGTATGGATGTGGGACTATGTCCCTAGGCAATGGAAGGTATCCTGGGTCTTCTATGGAGGCTCTCTGCGCCTTTAACTCAAACAAAGGCGCCCTACGTCTTATTCTAGAAATGACGCAGGGCATCTTCTCTAACCACATTTTGAATAAAAATTTATTTTAATAATTAACTTGTTTGTAATCGTAGTTTGATAATTTTATTTGAAAAAAAACATAAATAAATAAAAGACTCTCTTTATTTCTTGAAACTCTGTTTTAGTTGCTATAGACTCCACTTACGAATTCAAAGTTTGAAGTTTGTAAACTCTTATATACATAGGTCTTTCTTTTTAATTTATATGCATAGATGTACCGAAAGAATCGAATATATCAGGTTTTTCCATATTGATAAAACGATAAGATTTTAAAAATCTGAAAGCTTGGGACGGAACGGGAACTAGTCCATTCCCGAACTGAATCCTACCTTGCTCACCCCTAATGGGTATGGGTTTTGCTCACGAAACTCAGGGGTTTATGTTCTCGTAGAAAAGTCATCGTGTTCCTCTTTCTCTTTCCATATCATGTGTGAGATTGTTTGTAGTGTGCGTCAATTCGTTTCACCCGCGAATATTTATAAGATTGTAAACATAATTTACAACTCCACTTCTCAATGGTGGAAAATACCAATTATTATATATATATATAAAAAAGTATATAAGCAAGCAACGTGAGTGTGAAAACAATAAACTAAGCATCATATGCTATACTATTTCAACTCTGGAGCTTCCTCAAGATGAGATGAGCACCAGACTGGGGCTCCAAGCTAACCGAAACCCTAGGAGCATGACTGTAACTTGGAGACAGACGAAATGAGAAGCGTTGCAGAATCATCGCCAATGCCATCTTCAGCTCGAGCATAGCAAAGGGTTTTCCAATGCACAAGCGAGAACCGCCACCAAACGGAAAGAACGAGCCTGGGATTCTTGATGAACCTCCTGAAAATCGCTCTGGATTGAACTCATGGGCATCTTCGCCCCATATCTCAGGGTCCCTGTGGACAAAGATTACCGGTAGGTTAAGCGTCATTCCGGGCAACAAAGTTATATCTTTCAGTTTGGTTGGCTCGTCAATAGATCGAACAAGACTTGCCACAACTGGATACAGTCGCAGGACCTCATTTATGATCATCGTCACCTGCAATAGAACGAAGATATGTACTCAGGCTAGGATAAATAGAACAATATACATGACACAATTCTCATATCTACAGTTTAGCATTCAGAATACTATTCTAAAAATCTCCGAGGGACTGGTTCATCCATAAGTTACCTTACAGGACAAATCTATGTAGTGTATAACATTCTGGACTAGTTCAAATTAACCAAGCGTTACCCATTTGCATCCAGATGATAGTCTAAACTTACTATTTTAAGACGACTGAGTCCATCGAAATGTGGTGTGGC
>LIEC01008010.1:0-14567 GCA_001925005.1 Drosera capensis
CCCGCCCCACCTCCCCCATACGATCCTCTCCTATAATAATACGATCCAGCATTTCTCCCACGCGGATCACCACCATAGAATCCGCTACCACTTCTCCGACTGATATTATACGCGGCGCGTTTTCTATCATCGGCCAGAACCTCGTATGCTTCAGATACCTGTTTGAATTTGATCGTGGCGTCCTCGAGGGCGGATTTGGAGGATCTTGAGTGGCGATCGGGGTGGAATTCGAGAGCGAGTCGACGAAACGCTTCCTTGATCTGATCCTTGGTCGCTGTGGGGGAGACGCCGAGGATTTTGTAGTGATCAGGGGCCATTAATGGAGGATTTGAGGTGCATGGGTGGTTTGAGGAGGAATTGGGGATTAGGGTTTGATGAGGGATTTGAGTGGAGGGAAATGCGACGACGTGGAGCCGTTAGGATGATTCAGGCGACGATTTGATCATTGTACAACGCTCCAATGGATGTTTCAGTCCCGTCCCGCAACGGCCTTCGGACGAATATATGGGACCGCCTGGATGGAAAATCAGTTTCGTTAAATTTTCATGAAATTTAATTTTAAAAAAAATATTTTTTGATAATAATAAAGTTTATTATGATTATAAGAAAATATAATAGAGATAATTTAATTGAGTTGATTGATTTTATATTTTTTAGATAAAAAATAATACTATAATTATTAAAAAATATCTAAAAAATAAGTATCTTATTTATTATGAGACAGAAAAAGTAAAAAACACATAAGTAACATCTAAACAAATTATAAGAGAAAAAAAACCTTAGAAAAATTAAAAACTTTAAACGCTAAACAAAAAAACCTTTAAACAAAAAGAAAACCTAAGCAAAAAATAAAATCCTTAAACAAAAATAAAACTCTAAACCAAAAATAAAACCCCAAAAATTTAAAAACCCTAAAAAGAAAAAGAAAATCCTAAAACAAAAATAGAACCTTAAAGAAAAAAGAAAACCCACAATCTTTTTAAAATAAACCTATAAAAAATCAAAATAAATAGCATGATGTAAAATACTCAAAAAAAAAATTGAACCCTTGAATCCAATCCAAGAACCCCAAATTCGCTACAGCATACAACATGGACAGCAGGGGAAGGCAGACAGCAGGCGATGCCCTTCCGAAAATATGGGGGAATGGGTTATCCTGCAATTCATGGAAGTTGAACATGGTGCTGTACAAGTTTAAGGTATTTAGTTTTTTATTTTAATTTTTGGTTGAATAAGATATTTAGTTTTTAGGTTATTTTAGATAAATTTTATTTTCATTCAGGGTTTATATTTGTTTTCTTATGGTTTATATTTCCCATTAGGATTTAATTTTGTTTTTTAGTGTTTATTTTTTTATTTAGGGTAGGTGTTTTTTTCGGGGTCATCACCATCCTGTACTCGACTGTACAGCATGCGATTCGTATCCAAATATGGGTTGGCTGCACTCTGAGTTGGTTAAAAGAGTCTTTATACTTGAATTCATAAATCATTTGAATTTGTTTATTGTGTGAATTACTTGGAAGTATGTTTTTTTTAAAAAAAATTACTGATGAGTGAAATCTTTTTTTTCGGATTAGTTTATTTTTCGAAAAAAATCATTTTTGATTTGATTTGCTCTTCCATCTACAGTTTTTTAATTTCACGCATCCTAATTTCAATCAAATGATTCCTTCCTTTCTTATGTATCCATATTTTGGTAGTAGTAATTTTCAGTTTTAGTTTTCTCTATTATTTTCTAAGTGATCAAACAAACATGAAACAAAGACGAAAATATAAAATAACACCAGATTTACAATGCTTCATTCCCAATTTCAATAGGGAGTTACATCCACTTTATACACACATCAATTGCACTATGTAGAATCATTGTACAAGTACATCCTTACTCTTTTACTCACAAGTCATCAAACTACGTGATTAAATGATCCCTTACAAACTACACTCTTGTACCTTGCCTCAACCATACTTATAGATCTTTGGTATTGGTTAACAATCAATTACAGTTCTACAAGCATGATCAATATCGAACAACTCGATAACCTATGAACATGAGAAGTTTGACACTAATATCATACATTAATGAACATTTATCATAACTAAGGTTAGATTTCACATGAATATCTTCAGTGTAAATCAGATTTCAAACTTTCTTCGAATTATTAAGATTGAAGTTGAAAATTTACTTTCAAAAATACTCAACTTGAGCTTTTATATGATTCGGTTGAGTTTCAAAACAATCCTGATGTTTATTAAATAATTACTTTGGTGCTATAAACCAAGGAGAAGGTGGATGAACGTGAAAGACAGGGAAAATCAATCAAAAACAAAATTTACCATATTTTTTAATTTTTAGGGATCTTATATCAAATAAATCAAATCAGATTTTATCCCTAACATCCACTTCATAACGCTATGTGAAAAATATTTTTCAACTAAAACATTATTCAAATAAAAACAAAAATTATTATTTTTCATAACGCTATGTGAAAAATATTTTTCAACTAAAACATTATTCAAATAAAAACAAAAATTATTATTTTTCATAACGCTATGTGAAAAATATTTTTCAACTAAAACATTATTCAAATAAAAACAAAAATTATTATTTTTCATAACGCTATGTGAAAAATATTTTTCAACTAAAACATTATTCAAATAAAAACAAAAATTATTATTTTTCATAACGCTATGTGAAAAATATTTTTCAACTAAAACATTATTCAAATAAAAACAAAAATTATTATTTTTCATAACGCTATGTGAAAAATATTTTTCAACTAAAACATTATTCAAATAAAAACAAAAATTATTATTTTTCAAAAATATCATTAACAGAAAACGGTTACAACACAAAAAAATGACTATTCAAAGAAACGACGCTTCGAAAAATATTTTTTAATCATTTTGACCCTAAATGCTCGATAATTCAAAGTATAGGATAAAATGTCGTAGTTATTGTTCTTATACAAGATTGTAGATTATAGATGTTCATTCAGCATCCACTAGATCTTGTTCTTCACTTGAGTTGCACTTTTGATTCATGAGGTTCTCCACTTGAATTCAGCAATTTAATTTTTAAATTAAGTCTCAATCCATGATCTCTAAATTGATTTGTTTGCAGTTCAAATAATCTTTCAGATCCATCCATACTTAATTAAGAAATTCATACGTTCCTTCAACCTTTAAACCTAAATGTATACCAACACATATAAACTCAAAACATCATTAATGTTCATCTATTTATTAGCATTAAAATACATAAGGTTCAACACATTGTGCCTCTCATTTCTTCTTAATTATATATTCAATTCTTATTATAAATCATACATTCAAACGCATTAGAGAGTTGATAGGTTTGGATGACTTTATGAAAAGGGCCGAACTCGACAAGACTTTTACAAACCTCGGGCCTAGCCAATTTTTGTATAGTAATTAGTTAATAGACCAACTGATCCGACTCCTTGGTTCAGTACGGTTCAGTCCGGCCCAAGCGCAGTCAAAGTTAAACGGACTGAACAAGACCCTGTTGGGCTGGTCCTCGAAGGCTCGGAGAAGCAATGTTGGCCGTATATACACATTCATGTTGCACATGTTGTCAATTGTTCCAGTCGATAATACACCAGTGGAGACCAGACTAATTTATCTAATTAATATCATCATATTAATCTAATTTATCTATCCGCGATCTGCTTATTGATTATTTTGAGTATTAAATTTTATCAAAAACTCAAAATTATATAACGATATTCAAATTAATATAATAACAAACAAACATCTCTCACGTAAGATTGATCAACTTTCATTGAGAGGGCGAATAACAAAAACCAAAAATTGGGGCCAAGTGGACTTATAGGCCGACAATGGAGTGATTTGTCTCCGTCGTCGTTTTAGTATACTACTCCAGTATTATACAAGTACCATGTGGTATAATCATCAGAAACATACAAATTTGATGCACTTGCACCAACACCATCCACGTGAACAGATCTGCATTATTCAACAGCTAGAGAACAAATGAAAAAGCAAGTCTTGTTTTTTTTTTTTTTTTTTTTAAATATTTTTGGACATGTGCTGAAGATATTATTCTTTAAACATTAGAACAAATATATCTTGGTCTTACATATTCATTTGTCTCGTACATAAAATTTAATGTATTACTGTCTGTAAGTGTGTTGTAGTTGGCTTGTGTTTGGCCATGATATTGTTATTTACGAGATACAAAAATGTAACCAACAAATACACAAATAGTAGGTACTAGTGTTAAAGTTTCATACGCTACGTGAAAATTTGTGATTGACCCAGCTAGCTTTTTAATATATAGAATAAAAAAAGAGTTTGGTTGCACATATAACCTCAAACATTTCGTTACAACTTCTTGATTACAGCCCGTTTTATGAAGCACTCGTGTAGAAAACATAAACATACCATGAGTTCACCAGCTATATATGTGTCGTCTTGAATGATTTAACCGACATCTCATATTAAAATGTGATGTCGTTATTGACTTATGATCATATTAAAGAAACAATTCTGCTACTATCATATAATTAATAACATGACATTTTATGAAAACAAGGGGTCAGGTCGGGCCAGACCCTACTTGATTTGGTATCTAGCGAAGGAACGATTCTGTTCCGTTCTTCTTCCGCAGAAGGGGTCGAAGGGACAGGGAGGATCAATATCAATCCAACATGAAACTCCAAAAAAACATATAAAATCGAAAACGACTCCTAAATTAATCCCCACATCAGTCACGACATATGCATGTAGAATTTGAGACAAAGAATTATTTTAAGGAACTTAATTAAGTTTTTCTGCCACCTCTATCCCAATTTGAATGTAATTACTTGTTTATTTATTAATTAAACATTTTTAAAGGTTTTTGTTTTTTATTTTAATAATTCATTAAAATTTCATTGTTGATTTAGAATTAAAACATATAATTCAGACTATTACATTGATGTCTTACGAAAATTGTGTAAAAGGTAACACTTGATCATCTCAAACCATCGCATCGGATGAAACCATTGCATCTATACTTTGACAAAGGAAAAATAATCGGTGTCTATGCGGTGATTATTGTAAATATTATAGGTTAATAATTTTATATTATAAAAATTTTCAAGAAATAATTAAAATTATAATTATAATTTGTAGCAGACAGACATTAGACTGTTTGTGCAGCACCCTTGACAATTTAGGTACGATTTCAGATATATCTGCAGATCTTCTAGTTACGATTTCAGATATATCTGCAGATCTTTTAGTTCATTGCTTATAAAGATATACATTCTCGATGCAGTACTGTATCAGATTCAGGAGCCACATAATCCCAATCCCACGAGACACAACCCTTTCTGTCACCACCTCCATCAACACAACACCACACCACAAAACCTCCCCCCCAAACAACAATATAAAAACACCATCGTCACCACAACACAACTCTCTACACTCGCTTCACCACCTACTCTCCTCCTCCTCCTCATCAGCTAGCTCATTCTCCAGCGATGCCGTCGGCGGAGGAGAAGTGTTTGGGAGAGGAATGCGCGAGGTGGGCGAAGGACTATCTGGGTTACTGTTTATGCTCCCCGAGGGACGCGGCGTCGCTGACGCTGGGGATGATCAGCGTCGTCACGTGGGGAGTCGCCGAGGTCCCTCAGATCATCACCAATTACCGCACCAAGTCCACCTCGGGACTCTCCTTCGCCTTCTTGTTTACTTGGATCATCGGGTAATGTGATTGAGAACTCACACACATCATCGCATAGTACTATTTGTTTTGAATTTCTTTTACGATGGATTTTGCTTGATTTAGGGCGTTGCGACGACGACAACGACTGATTTCGGTGTTGAGAAAATCCACGCTGGAATATTTAGAAATTTATACATCTGTATATTTGAAAATGAGATACTTGTATTGCAAATTGGTGTCGAGGGTGAAACTCATTATTGTTACATATGGTATGGTATTAAAGCACGTACTGATTCGCATGTGCTGAACTTTATCATCAGGATTATTCAGGAGTGTTATCATAAGGAGGACTGAAAAAGCTGAAACTTTAATAAAATAGTTCTTCTATTTTGTTTTTGGGTCTCGGAATTCAATATTATCTGGACAACTTTGTGCTAAGCAAGGTTAAAAGAGCAAAAATCAACTTGTACATAAGTTTCTGTATGTGGAATGCTATGGTGCTATAATATTATGGATGAGTATGCAAACATGGGCTAAAACGTATGATAACTATGCGGTGTAAAATGAATACTTAAGGTATAGAGTAGTTATGGGAATATCATCCTAAGTCTCTTGTATCTCAGCCAGTGACTGTTGTGAACCGGATGATCTCCTCTGAACATAAAAATAGGAGTCAGGACTAAACTGAAGTTCTAGTAACAACCCATATGCTCTTTAAGTAAGATGCAATTGTGAGTAATGAATGGAACACCATTGCGCATTTGGTGGAACAATATGGGCATATAAATTTGGAGATACCTTTGTCTATGCGATAATTCGATACAAGCTAGTATGAAATAATTAAGAAGAGCTGCCATTAAAACCAGGCTACTTTTGATATTTCAGATGTTTGAATTGACATTAAGTTCTATTTTGATGCTGAACTTACTTTCCCGTACTTTGAACATGATCCGATTCTGTGTCTTCAATATATTTGTCTTATTGCATGCAGAGATTTGTTCAATCTGTTCGGGTGCTTGCTTGAACCAGCAACTGTAAGTCAAAATTCCTTTTCATTTTCCTCTTGATTGGTCTGTTCATTGTGTTACTGTTGCAGGGAGAAAAACTGCCGTGAATGTATACTTCCAAAACTTTTGCGTATGGTATAGACCAGTGCTCCCTTAGTCCCTTGTCGTATCTGCGAGTTATACTGTTGCAAGGAGTCTGATTGTGTTTATTTTTTATGCTGACCAGTTCTCTCGTCATTCGTGTTTTTTTTTTCTTTGTGCTACCAGTTTTATGGCTTAAAGCTGTTGGAAATTTTGATTGAGACACTAATTCATTTATTAATTTTCTTTTACAGCTTCCAACACAGTATTACATGGCCTTGGTAAGGAGAGCACCAAATTGAGTGTTTTTTTTCCTGTTCAATGCTTTCTAATCTAATTGCATTCTTCTTGTTTTGTGTTATTCAGTTGTATACAGTAACAACTGTGATCCTCACGCTACAATCGGTCTACTATGTGCACATCTATCCTAGGCTTAAATCTACACAGAGCCAAATAGTATGTTGCTTATCAACTATCTGTTCTTTCATACCCTTTTTGCTATGCGCCTATGCCTTGGTCGTCTCAAGCAATATTGATTAGAAGTTGGGCTAAAGTGAAATTTAAGGAAGAAGAAAATTAAGCTTGTGATAAAAGAAACTGTTTTCTAGCCACATTTGCTCAATGCCATGTTGAAGAAAGAAATATTATTTTTGTCTTAATGCTTTGCAATGGATAATAGGACGATCTTAAATGACTAGGTGTTCGTTGTTCTGAATAGTTTACTGTTCAGTGATTCAGCATATCTATCTTCTGGCAACAATTGTTTCTATCATCTGGCCTATGCTTCCATCTTTGTGTGATGAATCCTGTATTTTTAGGATGCCAAATCATCGCCGGCTAAGATAACAGGAAGAAGTGGTCATGCTAGCAACGGGGAGGAAAAGCTCATCAAAGGAACTGATAAGCAGGGATATGGATCCACGTTATCTGAGGATGGCACTCCGCCGAGTTATCCCATTCCCCTTCCTTCCGTGCCACGAAGTTTCTCTGGCGGAAGCCGTGGAGCAGATTCTTATTACATGTATCGTACTCTTCTGGTCAAATACTTTGGCATTCTACGATGAGCTTGACTTGAAGCAGAGTTCTTTTTTTTCTTTTTTCTTTTTTTGGGTAAAGGTGACTTGAAGCAGATTTCATGACAAATATAATTTTCAATTTGTTTTACAAAGGTGAACTTTTTGGCGTCAGGCATCCTGAACTGAACTTGACTCTTAGGAGTCGGAAAAAAGTCACGAAGGAGGATCTGATAATTCATTCTGTATGTTATCATACTGACTGTTTAGTTTTATGCTTGTTATAGTGGCTACTCAGGAGAACTAATCATTGCTGGCGTTCACTCTAATTTTTTAATGGACTGAAGTTTTAGTGGCTTGAGCTCAGAATTGATTGAGCAATGAATTTTATCTCTTCCCTTTTGGTGTTAAAACTTTTAACAATAAAGTATCATTCAGGACAACATTATCCGGAGCGAGGGAAGGCCTATCTTAATTCTTGAGGTCTCTTGTTGTCTTGTAGGTTAATTGCATCATTTTTGTCTTTGTATGTTTCAGGTCTGCAAGATCTCTATCAACAAGTCACACACCAACGATGGGATCTTTGTTACACAGAAGAGCTTCAATAGAGTTTGAGAACCCCGTGGAAGAACCCTTGCTTTTTGGTTCACTTCCTCCTAAAACCACATCTCATTTAAACACAAAAACCATGTTGTGTTTGGTGAGTTTTATGTTCTCCAAATGATGATTTTGGAAGCTGATATATCTTTCCTATCATTAATTTTTGTTCTTTCCTGTTTCAGGTATCAGTCGTCACATTCTTTGTTGGAGGTTATAATACCTCTAGGATAGAAATCAGACAGCCGGGTATTGTCTTGGAAATGACAAAACACAGCACGTTCAAGCAGCTGAAAAGAAGGCTTTTGCAGGTAAAATGAATGTCGCATCCTTCTCTGTGTTAAATCGCCAAAACTAGAAAAGTATATAAGGTTGCAGATGACAAAGGAGGAAGAAGAGATGGTTTTTTCGACATTCTTCATGGAAGAGCCTGAAACGGAATGTTTATGCAAACTCAATGCAAGGAGGAAAATTTACAATTGATCATTACAGGTAGATGCTAAACAAGTGATGAATTCTGGAGGTGGTGGAAGTGGGTTAGGGGCATACATGGGTTGGGCTATGGCTGTCATTTATATGGGTGGAAGGCTTCCTCAAATTTTGTTAAATGTAAGCGCTCTGGTCTAATTTTGAGGATAAGGTCGTTTGCTTTTATTCCTATAGTTTCTTATGAACACTGCAGTTTTTACTTCGTGGTTTTCTCATAAAGTGCACGATGCCGTGACTATAATTTGTTGCCAAGTTATATTCATTTTTTAGCAATCCATTCAAGTGAATTAATTCTCCCATGTCCTAAACATGCTAGTTCCTTGGCTATTTGATGAGGGCTCCTCTCCCATTTTTATAACAAATAGCTCCTCCTTTTTATTTTCTTTTAATAGAAATCAATTTCCGCTAGGATGGACAAGGAATGAAAAAAGATCGGTCAATGTACAATACATGAATGATAAAATCCGGAATATCTGAGATGGTTGGGAGAAAAACCCGGATCAAAGCATTTGTCAGCTGTATTATAATCTGTTTTCTAGTGTTCATGCTTTCCTCTTTGTTTTGGTTCCCAAATTATAGACATGCACTAATTATGAGTTTTGCATGTGTTCTTGTGTTGCTATGCTGAACCTGCAGATACGGAGGGGCAATGTTGAGGTAAGAAGCTTTCTATTTTAGTCAATGTTGCATGTGTTCATCCTTTTTCGTTTTGTCGCTTGGAATGTCTCCCTTTCATCCCTTTGTTTGGACTCCGCAAGAGTTAATGATAGGGCCAACAATCCATAGATGAAAAGGAGAGTTTCCAAGAAACTTACACAAAAACAATTTCACGTATCATTCCTCTTTTGTTTATGATCGCTGGTTTTTCTTATTGTAAAGTTTCGCAATTATTGCTTACATTTCGCATGTGACCAGGGTCTCAGTCCATTCATGTTCATATTTGCATTGGTGGGCAATGGTACATACGTTGCAAGGTATGACCCGACTGTTTCTTCTATTCTTTTCTGCTATGAGAATTGTCTTTTGCACCAAGGAATAAGATCACATTAACAAAAAAATAAAATTAAATAAAAAGAAACCAAACCAAACCAAAACAAAAACAAAAATAAAATAAAATCTCTCTGCTTTACCCTGCTGTAATGGGGTGCTGTTGACACTATATTGAGTTTTTCTGGAATATTCACCGGAGAAAATGATAGTATCTTTGTGAATCAGTGGCTATAAAGTTCTTCAGTGACTCTCTTATGCCTCCGTTATTTGCATCAGGCAGCACTTTCTGTTACCCCGGAGCATTCAGTTGTGGTGTATATGCACAATTCTACAAGACAAATCCATTTTATTTTTATGTATTTGGTGGACTAGCACCTGACATTTGCATTTGCCTAACCTCGCTTTTGCAGCATACTTGTCAATAGCTTGGAGTGGTCGAAAATCAGTCCAAATCTTCCATGGCTGGTCGATGCAGGAGGCTGTGTGCTTCTAGATACATTTGTATCCTTATTCTATATTCTTTTATCGGTCATATGAATCCTCTTAGTCCGTTATTTTTATTCTTTGTTTGCACATTTCCACTTCTACATATTTCTTCCGTCTTTTAAGTCGCATCCCACGCTGGTGTTTCAGCGAGCGAGAGAAAGGCTGTGTTGAGAAAACCTTAACTGGTATTTTTTTCAGATTTTGATTCAGTTTATCTATTTTCACTTCCGGGCATCAAAATATTTGGTAGTCAAGGGAGATCACAGTCCTGCTTAGGTACTGAAACCTACTTGCTTCCCCCGGGTAAGTTTATTCTCTTGCCAGGACTTTCTGTACTTATTTGCATCTTCTTCCTTTGATTATATTTACTGTGTTCTGAAGCTCATATGGTTTAATGCGATGCGACAGTGCGTTTTAAGGATGATATTAGTAATATCACTGCAAGCAAAGTGATTAACAGCTTTGTCTGGAGTTACCATGCAACTTGATGTTGTCTTTACACTGTACTAAACTAGCACATACACGCTCAACTAGCACCAGAGGTTACCACTCAAAGCAATGTTGTTCGTCATCCCGAAACAGTTTGATCCCTAGAACTGATCGAATATGTTTTATATGTTCTCATTTCGATATCATATTTGCAGGTTGGTCCAATCTGCAGGCAAGCTCAATTCTGTATGGTATGTGCAATCATGAACCTGATACCAGTCAGTCTTTATGGATTCAACCTACTACATCAGAACGGATTCACCCTACTACATCAGAACGGAGTCAGAACAGTCATGATGTGGCTTAAGGGTGACTAGAAGTTGCAACTTTAGGATCGAATTATCATTGTATGATTGTTGTTGCTCTAGAACATGTATATGGTCAATGAACTAAGTACAACATTTCTTTTCCTGCGTTCTTGTTTTTCACTATATCGCCATCAGTTTATTCATCTACTTATTCAACAAGCGGACTTTGATTTGTTTCTTACATATCGTGCGTTGGATGTGAATCATTATCCTTCATTTTTATCTGCCCGTATCTCGAATATGGTGACATCATACTCGAGTTTGATTTCCCTAGGGTTTTGTTTCCCTTCGATGATGATGTATGTATGCTAAACTTTTTGGCCCAGAGTCTCCGGTCGCCCTAATCATATTCTCGTTAAAAGGCCAGTTTCATCGACATACCGTACAGTTAATAACATGGTTATTGGCAATGGCATCATTTCATTTACATTTATCTGTCCATAATGTGATGATGTATCTAGGAGTGGTGGTAGCAAAGCAGTAATGATGATGGAAGGGTTATTGTTACCACTCAGTGAAACCACTTTTACTACTTTTAAAACAAGTTTTGGATTTAAGTTACATCAGAATAGAACCAGAAATCATGAATAAGAGATATAACAAGTCGTTATTATTGAACTAGCTGTTATGGTATAATCGCATATGACATGAAGACTTATTCATTGGTAGTCGCAGAAAGAGATATAACAACAATGGAAGTGTAAGAAGGTAAATGAGCAGTGTCAATCCGATCTATCTTCAACCCAAAAATTTAAACTGATACTTCAATATGAGGAATAGATTATTAATCATTCGCACATGTATTCTACTCTCATAACTTCTCCAATATCGATGCGAGGAATCACTTACGCATACTCTTGAAACATTTTCAACATAGTCCTTCGAAGACTATCTTCGTTAATAAAGATTAATGCTTAAACATTTTAAGTTTCAGATTAAAAAAATCCCATCGATCTACTGCTTATAGTATGCGAAATGAACATTGTGCAAATTATCATATATATCACTCCATACCCTCAATCATCCTAAGACCAAATCGTTGATATAGCACTTTTTAGTCATCATGTTGTTAGTATTCATCATTTGCTAGTTACCTCTAAATGCAACTAGTTTGTGCAACCTTGGATCATAGAACTATGTAAGTTAATAGCATGATTTTCTGTTAGGGCTCATCATTTGTTCTATGACTTTGTAGAATGGCCCTATCTTCTAGTTGAAAAACCTTAATACATCAACTTAAGCTAAGTTTCAACTCTGCACCATCCTATGCTTTCCTACCATGATGTTCATGGCCGTCATTTTCTTCCTATCCTCCAATTAGACTTTGTTCTTAAGACCTCGAATCATGTTATGATCGCGAGAACGACAAACAAGTTGCAAATTATACATATGACTTCGACCACAGAATAGCGAGAATTGTTTATTTTTTTGAAAGTTGTTAGAGATACTAAATTTAGATCGAAATTTGAGTAAAACCTGCAACAATATAAATAGATCATGAGCCTACTCTTTTATTGTTAATTGATTTTAAGAATGAACCTCATGTTTTCGCATGATATCTGAACCATACCCACATGTATTGAACTAACCGTCACACGTGCTTCTCTTTTGGGCATTCGCGTAAGAGGACGTGTTAGAAATACTAAACCCACAAAAGAGAAATTTGAGTAAAGCATACAGCAGGTTGACAATTGATTGATTTTAGGAGTGAACCTCATATTTCTACAAAAAAAAATTTCAAATGTTACCTCTTTTTATTAGAAAAAATGTTAGAATTGTTTTAAAATTATATTAGGGACTCTAATATACAGCATTTCCTTCCATTTAGTATACGGAAATTACAACTTACAAGTAGCTGGTCCTGCCATCTTCTCTAATACTCTCATCACATGCCAGAACATCAATTCCCGGACTAGTTGCCTCTGCGAAGTATCCATGCATATATATACATATTCTGGTACGTTGGTAACTCGATTGGTCAAGTACATAGCCAATGAGGATCCGAGGATGTATCTCACCTCGTTAAATATCCTCGATGGTACTTAATTCTAGCTAGCTGATTATAAAACAGAACATAACCAAAAACTCCTGTATTACAAAGAAACACAAAATGGTAAACCAGAAATACTTCAAGCCCAACAAGGCCATCACTTTACCTAGCCATGCTTTCCTTCTTTTCATCATTCTTTCGACGAATCTCATTACTCTTTTCTTGACAAACACGTTCTATTCATCCTGTTCGTCGAGTTCTGAATCAGTTACTGTCGAGCCTGAAGTCACAAGTCGAATTCAGATCCAAAATCTGAGCTTAGATGTGCCCGAAGACGATTTGCCTTCAGAGTTTGTCACCTATGCTTATGGACAGAAGCTGCCATTCGGATACAATTGGAGATTCGATACCGATACCATGTACTCACCTATAGGCCAAGCATGCACATGGTACAAGAAGGATTTGAAAAAATACATGAGTTATGATGTTAACGGATCGTGCCCGAACGATGAGGCACTTGCGCAAAAGCTCCTGCTCAAGGGGTGTGAGCCACTGCCTCGACGTCGTTGTCATCCTGCTGCTGCACCAGATTACGAAGAGCCTGTGCCTTATCCTGATTGCCAGTGGGCTACCCCGCCGGATTCTTCTGTTGTGTGGAAGGCTTACCATTGCAAGAACTATACATGTCTTATCAATAGAAGGTTGCAAAAGGGCTCTGATGATTGCAAGGACTGCTTTTGGCTCAATGGTAAAAATTTCAGTAACCTTTTTCATTTTATTTTAACATTTTTGGAGTAACTGCATGGAATAAGCAATTGCTAGGATAAGTGCAAAAAATTATTGAGACTAAAAAGAAATTCTGCTAAACTAAAATTCAGTTACCATCTTCATATGCGTCTCCATGTCACGTCAGGTTGGATCAGTCACTTGATGAATCATGCTTTTGATCTCGTATTCAGTAGATTGAAGTTTCATCAAGATCTTGTCATATCTTCTACTGGTATTCCGAGGTTTCCTACATTATGTTCTTGTCCATATACCTGCGACACAAATTAACTTAGTGGGATGGAAAATCCGAGCTTGGATAGAAATTTATCTCATTCGACCATCCAACCGTGCCTTATCAGTCAATGTTCAAATGCTGTTGGCGCAAAGTTGTCCTGAGCTGAGCCTGCCTGTTATCTTCCTAGTAGCTCATGCTTATCTAGGAATCAACTGTTTACCTATTTCATCACTTCGAACCTTAAGATATCTCAGATAGGTTTTCATGTTCAATGAAAAGTTCAGTGGGAAAGTTCCAGCAGACTGTCCAATTCCTCAATATAGTCAAGTTTAGGATCACTATAAACAAATTCATGGGATATCTGTTTATGCAGGTTTGGAGCGCAACCGTTGGCTTCCACGTAGGAAACCAATAGAACT
>LIEC01008011.1:0-26405 GCA_001925005.1 Drosera capensis
GGTTCGTCGTTATCAAATGTGTTCCAACAATATTCATGCATCCGAGCACGTATGGCGTGAGGTCTAATAGTTAACCATCCTTTTCGTCCTCGTCCTCGTCCTCCGGTCAAGTTCCATCATGTATGGATAAGTTCCATCATGTATGGATGATTATCCTGATAGCTCACTCCGCTTTTGTAAGACTAGTTAGTATGTTAATCATATTGAAATCCTCTGTTCATTGTGATTGGTCCTTGCTGACTCCTCATGATAAAGGTAACATGATCTTTATTAAAATATCACAGGCTTTAAGGTTGCTATCACTGCAAGGGTCATTTTTCCTTCATTGTAGACTGCAATTTTATTTCTCTTGATGTGTTATTCCTCCTCGGGTTCTCTCAACTTTTTATTCCCCCAAAAATCGAAAGGCTTATCGAAAAAAGTCCTATTTTCAGATCACACTCATGAACTCCGAAACTAGAGGATCATTTACACCGATATCAAATTTGAGTTAAACTTGCTCTTAGTGCAGTACGAGCTTTCATTCAGGTTAAACCTCTTTACTCGTTTGTGAAGTCTGAATAATAACTTATCAACTGTCAAAATTATCATAGTTTCTATAGGTTGTGCTAGTTTCCCAAGTATCATTCTCCCTTGTTAGATGGGAATAGAAAAAGAATGGATGTCTTCAAGTAGTAGTTGAAGATAGGAGGACTTCCAGGAGTTATGTGCGTTGCAAGAGATCCATGTAGCAAGTTTCACACATGAAAGCAACAAATCTTTGTACCATAGTTTAACTTCTAGTATGTTTTTCACATAAAATTTTCACCATTAAAAAGCTACAGAATCTTTGTATAAGTGGTGCTATGTACAATAATATTCAAAGGAAGATTCTAAAGCACAATGTACATCTATGAAGAAGGCACTTCCTCTTTGGAAGCCCCTGTTTTTCCTTGTAGCTGAAATCCTCTATAAAGCTCCCAATTCCACTAAGATATCTCATGTTCGCGAATCTACATACATATATATATGACTGGTGCAACCGCAAAGGCAAGATATCTGCGACGAACATGATTATGATTTGTATTGCTGTTGGATCAGGATTCCATTTTACAACAGCATATAACACGTTATAACCACGAGATACCTGTGGACAATGTACCTAACACGGTTGCACGAATCTTCTGTTGTATATATGAGGCTTAGAAAATCTCTCCAAATGCCTCGGCGAGTCTCTGGAGGTCCTTGCTATACATATCAGAAGCCTGCAGGTTTTGATTCTGGCTTCTCTGATGCCAAGCCTTTCCTTCCTCCCTCGTCGTCTCGAAATCCGCTTCTAGCTTGATTTCCCCATACGGAGCTTGTATGTAATGGCTTGAAATCATGCTATCGTGCAGGAGTGTATTCTGTATGTGGCCGTTGGACCATTTGATATCATCCGAGTGCTCTTCTAATCCCTGTATTATAGCTTCCTTGCTTAGTTTCCCGCATTCTGCAAGTTCCCAAGGAAAGCTCTCATCCGATGATTTTTCGCTTGTTCCGACGACAGTTGCCTCCAGGGTTTGGTATCCAACACCATAGGAGTCCATAGCAAAATTTCTCGGGTCTGATGAGGATGACATGAGTGGGATCATTGGGCTTAGTGCACCCGAATTGAACTGAACATGAATAGCATCAGTATCAGATGATTTCGAGATAGAATAAAATGAGAGTAATCTGGTGTCGGGGTGATGGTTGTTTGATACGCCATAGCCTTTGAGTTCCGAAAATGGGAACTGATTCGGCGCGCTCCTTGCAGCCCTGCTTTGATAGTCATCCAGGTAGCTCGAGGAGACTTCCGTCGGGTATCTGTATGTGGCCATATATTTCAGCATGCCTTTTTCATGAACTCCATTCTCTTCTCCTTTAACCTCAATGGACTCATTAGGTGACTTTCCATTGTTCTTGTTCGCCGAATAAGGTGCCTCGTCACGGGCCTCGGACAAAGGCTTGTGAGTGTGAGGATCAATGCCTCTCTGCCTCAGCTTCTTCTTGAGGCTTGAGTTCCACAAGTTCTTGATCTCATTATCCGTCCGACCAGGCAACTGAGCAGCTATCTGAGACCACCTGTCACAACATTTCACTTGGCGAATTTATTCGAATTAAACGACGAGATCAAGAACGGAGTTATAATAATAAGGCCCAATACAGACCTGTTGCCAAGAACAGAATGGAGTTCAATGATCAGGTTTTCTTCTTCTTCAGAAAATGCTCCTCTCTTCAGATCAGGCCTCAGGTAATTTATCCACCTTAGTCTACAACTCTTTCCACACCTCTGAAGACCTGCAAGGTTTTTTACATAGCATTTGTGATTTACATACAAACTTATGACAAAAAATTTCAGTTTTCTTATATGAAGATGAAGATAACAATCCAGATCATCTCGTCTACAACCAGGACTAAGAAGTTCGAAATTTACATATTAGTGTTTCTATTGTGCCTATTAGAAATGTCTAATCCCTGATCACTTACCACCGAACCAATACTTCTTGACTCTTTTGTTTCCTTGTATGATTCATATATATTTACCTCTCATATTCAGCAATTTATTAACTTAATCTACAAGAAGGCTCTCTTGTCCCCTTGCAATGCCATTGAAAGGCAATTTGTCTCATTCATGAAATATTGTTTCCCACATTGGTATATAGGCAAAACTAAAGCAATGTTACCTGCAAGTTTAGGGACAGAGCTCCAACAGCCATGACCACGTTGCGTGACGTGCTTGAAGAGCTTCTCATCTTCCTCAGGTGACCAAAGCCCTTTTCTCAGCTTCTGCTTATAACAACATGAATGTTTTCCCATTTCATCCAATGCATAGATTTCAACAACAACGCTTCTATCAAGTTTAATAGATTGATCAAGTCTTTTGGGTGTGAAATGGACTTGCCGAGATGTTTCAATGAGAAGGGAGAATGGATGTGTTTCTATATTAATCAGGAGGATAAACAAAGAGAGACATGGAGAGAAAAGGAGAGGAGAGATGGGGTATGATAATGAGGTCAGTGAAAATGAAGCGTGGAAACTAGTAGGGAGGCTTCGTTTTTAAGAAAAAGGTTTCTAGGCATGGACAAAATATGTTTCACGAACTTTCTTATCATAAACTTGTGTCGCTGACTGTACTGTACAACGTGATATTAGAACAGATGTACATGAAAAATACAAGTTTGGAATCTGTTTATAAAATAAAAATATTGTTCGTGAGTTTTTATTAGAGACAATACTCGAAGAAAGATGTATTATGAGATCTTGAATGATTATAGAACACAAGATCGAATTGTCCGTGAACTTTGATGATAAGTTGTTCAGAACTCAAGCAACATCGAGACCTTGGGTTCAAATGCATCATATTGGTAGCGACCTGATTTCCCTATAAGTCAATCATGTCATACCTTTCAAGCATTTGATAGTAGATGGATCAACCATGGTAATTTCAACCTATCTCAGAAAAAAAAAACTTTCGCATGAAAACTTTAATAAACTCCCAACTATTGATGTAAATCTTCTATCATAAACCCAAGTTTCATACAAAGATTGAAGCCTTATAAGTTCGGTGAGAAAAGTCGCATTCACAAATGTGATGTGACTGGAAGACCATTGAATTAAGAAAGGATCAGTTAGTGTTTGATTAATATACAGCTGTCTTTATTTTGTCTGTGAGACTTTAAGAACTCCTGGAGAGAATGGGACTCCAATTATCCATCACTGGTTTGCTCATGTCTCTACATGGGTTCTAAGTTAATGAATGGGTCAGGCCGACAAAGCCCCTTTCGTGTGGGGGCAAGCATTTCTCGACAGAGTTTTAGGGATCCCTTATCAAATTCAAATGTCACATGCTATAGAAACCGTATATGAGGGGTCATGGCTTAAGACTTCACCAAATCGCTATAATGTAGGGATTCAATAGAGTAAAACTCAAAAAGATTTGAGGAACTAGTTAGGGTAAAGTCAATCTTATGATAGAATGATCAAATATATCGTTTCTAATTCATCATGATTTCAAAATTACAGTCATTACAAAATGAAAAATATTTGATGTCAGTCTAACTAATCACGATATATTTTGAAATTGTGTGGATCGAGATTGACAAATTCAAAAACGACAATATCTTATTGTTCAGTCTGAAGAGCGTAACGTAGAGAAATATCGCACTAGTTTCATTAGTCCATCCTACTTGTCACTTTTCTAAAGTCTGCACGCGGTAATTCACGCATAGGGACAATGGCAACATTATTCTTTTTTGTCCTCTGTAGTATTATTCAATTTGGGTTAATGCTAATTGGGCTACTCCTCGTGCAAGTCACATTTTTCTTATTCATCTTGTGAGAAGACTAAACTAAAAAGACAAATGAGATTTAAAAAAATGGAACCCTTTCCCTTGATAAAATAACAGCAATGCCCACTGAATCAATCTAGAATTATTAGAGATACACGATTCCTTTTGTAAAATCAACTAGGTCTGAACTCGTCCATGAAATCATTTTCATTTTAAAAATATATTATAAAACAGTCAATAAAATCATCTTCTTGCTACTCATACGGTAATTGTACGTTCCAATTACTTGCGTTTGAAATTCGATATACACTAAAGATCTGAGGGTTTCGAGGTCCCTAGGCTCCTACCATTTGTTCATGTACAGTTCTGTTTTTCATTTTCGGTGGAGATGTATCTCATATGTTTGTGAAGCAAATAGTAAATGAAATGATCGGAGTTTCGCGTATCTTATGTGTTTAAAGTTAATAAGAGAACCCGTATTTATACTGTAACCTGTTTGGTGGAGTTCCAATTTTCAATGAAAGTTTTCTTACGTGTGAGAGTATTTCCCGACATTCGGGTTGTCATCATCAATTACAGCTATGCTAGGCATATCTTTCCTCAACAAATATAAAACTTTGTATATCCCATCTTTTTTCCCAGCGAATCAGTTTATAAAAGCATATCTTCTTGTCTTAGGTTTTTCTAAGAAGCATCAGAACTTTAAAATTAATAAAATCAAATCCGAATCAATTGTGTTTGAAATTAAAAAGTCCAACGCCTATCAAGTGGCATCACGTATTATAATTAGGTGGCTTTCATTATTTTGATCTTTCTCATGTCAGGAATCTTTTAAGGTTGCATTTAGGACCCATTATATTATCCCTGCATCATGCAGTCATGGACCTCCCATTGGTATAAGCAACTTCGTCAAGTCCCATTAATCCTTAATCCTTAATCAAGCATATTTATACATTAGTTAACTATTCCGTGATAAGAGTGGGCAGTAATAAATTAAGTGTTTAATCAATGCTTGTGCAGCTTTCACACTCCGGGGGAATGAATGGCTTCTTCTCTTGGATAGACCAAATTTTACTCTCAAGTACTTGATGGTTACCCCAAAAAACCTCCAAAATGATGAATCCTAATGGATTGGGTGCAAACGTAGGATTAGACCCAACGAGAAAACTAATAAGGAAATTCCATCTAAAGTGGAAAAAAAAAATCCTATAAATAGATAATCCTATTTTCTAAAAAAGCATCTCGTTAATTATACTTCTCATTCAATTCCTCTTTCATCTACTTCTGGAACTAACTTGAGCGTTGAAAGGACGTCCGAGATGAAAACCTCGATCATCCGTCTAACGTTGTTTATTCAATTCTAGTGTGCAGGCAGTCGGTCTCACAAGTTTTCCCCTGATCGATCTACTCAGGCTTAGAAGACTCCGTGCGGTAATATGCCTTCCTTTCTACTTCTGAAACTAACTTGAGCGTCCATCGTGGGATCGACAAGTAATATGCCTCAAACCCAAAACTGGATCTTAAACCCATAAAATGATCCTTCTGCGAGTCACGCTTTATCGCAAGCCCAACAAGACCTTCGAGCCTTGGGTCCAGTCCAAGCACGAAAGACTCTGCCCTTCTTTCTACTGAACACATGGTTGAGAGCCAGCCCCAAACCAACCGGTCACCATGATGATGTTTCAAGAGTTTTCATGAGAAGTGAACCACCAATTTAGGGGAACCATCTAAGAGATGAGGACTCTACTCATGTGGAGATACCCCACACCAGGACACGATACTCCCACAGACCACGGAGAGGGAGATACTCCAAGACCTGATCGAGCTCAGACATCAAATTAATCGTGCTGGGGTTGAAAAGTCAAGGGACCTAAGGGACCACTTGAACGCCCGATCGGTTATCTCTAGGCCTCAACCATTGCCAGTCGTCCAGTCGGATGCAGCTGGGGCCTCGATAGACGGAGTCCTCTCTTTCACAACGGAACAAATCATCCACTATCAACAAAAGATGGTGCGCTTGTGCCAAATGGTAGAAGGGACTGACCAAGTGTCACCCATAAGAAGAGGGGAGAGAAGCTACAGGGTTGACACTCCCTTCACCCTGGATATTATTGAGCAACTTCCACTAGAGAGGTTCCGGATGCCGACATAAGACACCTATGATGGAACGATGCATCTCGACGAGCATATCCAAAATATCCAAAACCTCATGAATATCCAAGGTGCTCCTGATGTCCTCATGGGTGTAAAGTCCTCCCGACCATCCTAAGAGGTCAAACCTGGGTTTGGTTCAACACTATGCCAAACAGGTCTATGGCTTTCATCGAATTAGTTAGTTTGTTTCACGAACAATAAATGAACAGTGAGTTTGAACACCTCACTTCCAACCACATATACAAGATCTTCCAACTGCCGAGGGAAGACCGCAGGTCATAAGTCTATTGGTTCAACATTGAAAAAGTGAAGGTGGAGGAAGCCATAGACCATGAAATCTATTGAGGCTTGATTAATGGTCTAATGAGTGATAACTTTTCTTACAACCTATCAAAGAGAGAAAGGTGAACGTACTCCGACCTTTGGAAAAAATTAGAAAGACACATTTATGTCGAGACGACTAGAGAAGTTCGAAACTATAGGATGTGAACAATGAAGACAACAGATGTCCACTTGATTAAAAGAATCTAAGGGAAAGAAGTAAGGAAAATAGATTGGACAGGGTCCACCCTCCGATTCGGATAAGTACAACTCCTTTAACATTACTAGAAGGGGAAGTTCTTGTCGTCATTAGGGAGAAAAATTTGCTAGTCAAGAACCTCCGAAAAACAACGCTTTCTTGAAGCCCTCTAATGATAAATCTAAGTGCTATCAATATCATAAGGACCATGGCCATGACACCAAACAATGTCAACACTGAAAAGAGGCCATTGATGACTTATTGCGAAAATGACACCTGAAAAAGTTTCAAGCTGATAAGGAATAGGACTGACCGCGTTCCCTAAAGAGACGTGGGGAGCGAGACTGACCTCCCCAATATCCTCAAATTAATGTGATTATGGGTGATTGTGTCTCGGGAAAGGATTGAAAGACTCTCCACAGGTGAGTCAAAGAAAATGAAGTCCAATGTTGTGGTTGTAACACCTCGATTTTCACCTTGGATGACACGTGAACATTATATCGTCACGGATCAAATCCATGACAAGGTCAAACAAACCAAATGGGTTTAGAGGAACTATATAAACAGTATAAGTTTACAATTCTAAATACCTCTTTACATTACAATGTTGGTAGCGAAATAATCCAAATCAAATATTACATTAAACATAAACAGACATCATAACCGTGAGACTATCTATATGAATGCAAGCTCACATTATAACTCTGTAGGGACAGCTGAGGACTTACCTATAAATAAAACACATAACCGTGAGCAAAAATAGCTCTGTAACCTAAGGTATATGAATTCAATTTACAGGAGCTTCCGTTAATGGGTATGACAACCACCGAAATTCCCTAAAATATTTTTATAATTTATTGAGGGAAAATATATACATCATATCAAAATCGCTTTATATTACTTTAATATCTTCGCATCGCTTTTAAGAGTCATTCTTTTTGCCTTTGCTTATAGGTTCATGAATCAACTCGGAAGACAACTTCAAGGATATGACCGACTCATACTGACATGTATTTTAATTCATTCCCACCATCAACACACCACCATCACCACTTCCATGATTATTCCAGTAGGGGTAAAAGTACATAGTTCACGAGTACTTGTCAATAAGGAACGTGTTGAAGGTGTTGTATCGATCGATTTTGACGCCTTTGGAGAGCGAGTAGCAATTGATTTTATTGTAAAAGTGGGGAATAAGGAAAATGACAAATTAGAAAAAGTTTGATTTTATTTTTTGTAAAAACGATATCTTGTGGTAATAGAGTTCTCTTAACTATATCATTTTTAAAATAAGTCTCCAAATTTATACCCCATGAAAATTTTCATAAAATTGAAACAAAAATTAAATTTAAAATAAATACCTATCTCAACATAAAATAAAGGTTGTTTAGTTGGTCAAACTGTCATATATGGACACAACGGGAGACATAATCCACGTATCCGCATGACGTGATGACTTGATTCAATTTTATGTACTCCCTCCGTCTCAAAATTGTTGTAACACTTTGACATGATACGCATGTCGATGTAAATTTTGTGTCGATGTAAATTTTGACACGCATATAACGACGATCAAACATAGTTTTTTCTGTAAATTTATCGTGTAACATTAATGATTGTATAAATTACGTACTTAAACTTAATACATATTATGGAAAGATCAGACATGATTTAATATGAAAACGAAACTTATACTCATACGTGTAAAATAGTGTAATATGTAAGTGATTCAAAAATTATGGGACGGAAATAATAATCAAATAATTGTGACCCTAACTTTTTGCTAACCTCCTCTTTCATTCTCCTTTATGATATCATGATACAATCTCTCTTCGTTATATGATCTACAACTCATCAAGATAGCAATATATCGAGTGATTTACTTTTTTAGGTCTTTTTATAAACAAAATTACCGAACTAGGATTATAAACAAATTAATTATCAAAATATGTTATTTTCCAAAATGTAGTGAGAGAAGACGCTCTGTGTCATTTCCAGAAGAAGGTGCAAGGCGTCTTTTTCTTAGTTAAATGCGTAGGACGCCTTTCATTGACTATAAAAAAAGTCTCACACGCGCATCAATTAATAACATTATAATTCAGTAAAAACATCTTAAACATTGTTATATTTTTTTTTTCAATTAATATAACACTGGACTATTGACCCGTGCGTTGCACGACAAAGTATCATAATTGATTAAAGTATTATGTAATGTTAAACATAATTGTATTTATGTGATATAGAAATTTTTATATTTAATTATTGATTTTTAAGTAAATAATAGATGATAGAAAAAAAAAAGACTCATTCAAAAAATATATCCATGAATTAAGAATGTAATTAAGACCAAGAGAATCATAGTTCGCGTACATGGTTTTCATTTTGGAGTTCGCTTTGAACTTGTCATCCTCCGCTCGAATCCTAACCATTAATTGTGCAAGAGTTCTTCAATAAACGCATCTCAAATATTCTTACATGTCCATCGAACCATGAGATTTCTCCCGTGGTCAGATCGGAGAACCAAATCTCTCCGACGTGTAGTTTAATCTATATCTTGATAAAACTCATATTCCTATAAAATGATAGATAGAATAGAAATGATAAATAAAACCACTAAAAAAATAAAAATGATATGTGAAACGATAAATATTTGAAATCCATAATACAAAACGCTCTTAATGAATAACATCAGATTATATATTATAACATAAACATTATGGTGTTGACAACAATTATGAAGATCATCCCATTGTCATGTCCATGATGTCAATGCCTTGGGTTTGTTGTTATACTAGTCATCATGATAATCTCCTATGTTAATTGATCTTAGTGGTAGCTAACAATTTTCATGGCTTCCTGGGCTGATTTTTGTCATGTCAATTTAAATCTCTACACGTGAATATATAATTTTTAATTATATTTTTTATGATGTATTATTTTATATCTTATCTATTAATAGAAAATAATTTATTTTAGATTAAGTTGTTATATTATGTATTATGAATTTCAATTTATCGATTGTTCAATTATAATATATTTTTTATTATTGGATATTATATAAATCCATCAATATTATAATAATATAAATAACAAAATATAAAATCTTAATATTTTAATATGATTATTCATGTCATAATCGATCCAAGAAAAACTTGATTAAATAAAAAATATATTATATATTTGAAAATGAAGATTTTAATGATAGTTAGATTTTGATTTTTTTTTAATGGGTTGTGGCTGTAATTGGTGCTAAATTGCTTTGATTTGTGGGTGTAATTGATTGCAGGTGTATCCAGAGTTTTCGACCGTGAGAGTGGCGGTGGAGATCTATGGCGGTGGGAGGTTTGGTGTGAGCAATAGGGACCGGTGGTGGGAATTTTCGGTGGTGGGAGGTTTTGTGTGAGCAACAAGGAGGGGAAACCCTTTGGTGCAGTTTGGTTTTCACTTGAAGGTTTGGGTTCTTGTGTGATTTGGTGGTTTGTATTGAATGTTAATCGAATGATTCCTTGTTGAGCGTTGTGGTGCTGGTCGAAGTTCTTGCTAATCAGCAAGGCAGCAACTGTCACTACTCTACAATGAATAAGAAACTTTTTGTGGTTGTCAAGTTCTTAGCTTTATGCCTTACTTTTTGCTGTGGCCATTCGGTGAAGAGTCTAATGGTAATAGAAAACTTCTAAGCTGCGGTTCTCATGGTCTATCGAATTGAAGCTTTTGTTTTCTTATGTGTCATCAATAAGACATATTTCATGTCTTGCTTTCTTAACTCGAAACGGTGCTACAATTGATCACCGAATTTCGCACAGGATCCATCTGCACCAACATAGGATAATTTAGCTAAAATAATGCTTGATATGTCAATGAATGATTCAATGAATGTATAAATTCTCCATAGTTATCAAGTAGAGGTGGTATATGTGAGTGTTCTTAGATTATACAACTTGTTAGTGTTCCTAGATTCCTATTGTTTTTTCATTTAAGAATAACTTATGATGTCTTCTCGTTTCTTTTGACATTGAAATAAGACCTTGGTGTTTCTGTTTTGTAAGGGTTATGAACATGAATACATCATTCTGAAATGGCGTCTTTCTATTTCTGTTTCGTTTGCATTTGATTACATTCAGTTTCTTTCTCTCTCTTTCCTGTTTATGTTTTGTAAGTATTTGTCCATTGTTTCACTGATCGAATTGGTTAAATTTTGTTCGATGAGATAACGTTTTAGGAACTAAATGAGTTGGAATTTTAAATCTCATACCGAATATAGAACATGAATCTATAATTCTGTTTTATTTGTTAAGAGTAGTTATGTTCTATTTTCATTTCCAAGGTTAATGAGTTCATTGAATATGCAATTGCATACAATCCTTTCAACTCTCCTGGATATTTGAAGTGTACCTATGTGAAATGTGTCAACGTTCTTTTTAAACCAATAGATGAAATCAAAATAGATCTATATAGACGGGGTTTCAATTCGGATTATGAGCGTTGGACACATCATGGAGAGGAACCTGAGTCAAGTGGTTTTATGCATAATGTTTCTAGCTCAACAAATTCGGAACCCATACACTTTTCTTTTCGAAATATGGTTCACGATGTATTCGGACATGTGTATATAGATAATGAGCATGAGAATGTCGAAGAGAATGTTCCACAAGATCCTCTTTCACTATGAAGGTTTTTTTTTTTCAATGTTGCAAAATGCTGAGATGCCATTAAACAATGGATGCAATGAATCTCTTTTATCTGTTGCTCATAGGGTTATGAAAAATGTGACTACAATCTTCCATTGATAGTTGTTGATAATATACTTGACATGGTCGTACATCTATTCATTTCATTAACTTTATATTTTTCCTCAATAATAGGTTTTCTTATCATCTTATACGTCTCTTAATTATTGCACTCTATCGTTCAAAGCATCCAGATCTATTGATAATCATATAAGAGCCTATTTTGATGGACCATACATGGCCTCTAAGGAGGTGCCAACGCACACCATTGATCCATGGTCGGAAAATTTTAAGGTATTATTTATGTTTTTTATTCATTTTGTACCTAACTGGGATTTATCTCACGCGACAGCATTAAGGCGAGAATGAGAACAATACATCACTAACCGGCTATCACGTCTGGTGCATGATCTCTCTGCTATCTTTAACTCGTGCAGTTCCACGGTGCAATATGAAAATTCGTACCCAGTTGCTTGTTAAACGCAACCAACCCGATTTCCAAGGAAACTCAAGAACAAATAGAGAAAACAAAAATAAGAGGCCTTGCCTTCACTGTCAGGGATCTATCTCGATCACTGAGTTGGAGTTTAAGATAATAAATTCTCTTTTTATAATGTTGTTTTAGTAGTTTCAATTTTTTTTTATAAGTTACTAATTTTATTTCTCATCATTTGTCCTTTTTTTTAAGATTGCAGGGGTTGATCGTGAGCCTTCAACACTCGAGATGTTTACTCGATCTTGTATGAAGAAGGAAGCAAACTAGTGTTTCAGATGAGGGGTCTATGTTTGTTGATGAGAGAGAGAGGGAAATATCGATAAATATTTAATTCAATGTTTTTTTGTGGTTTAGATTTATAAATGTCAGAACATTTATTGATCTTATTTTTCAAGAGAGTTATGCTACTTGGTTAAGGGAATATATGGAGGAACACGAGATTCAAGACGCGAATAATGTGTCCTTAGATGTACTTAATCAACTTTATCTAGATGTACAGAAAGAGGACTGCACTTGGATTGAGTTCAGATGTGACTTTTTAAATACCGTTTCAATTTGTTTAGTTATTTATTTTTGAAAAATTCATTTATAATATTTATTATTGTTAAAATGCATAGGTGAGCTCATATTACGTGAAACCACGTTCTAGTTCTTCAATAAATACCAATGCCAACATCGAAATTACAATAGACAAAGCGTCTCCTTATCGAAATGAGATCATAAATGACTATTTTGAAGAAGCAAAGCACTCAATGACAACAAATGATTAATATCATTATTCGTTTCTCGCAGCACGAGAACTGTAAGGATTTATTCTCGCATCTTGGCTTTACTTCTCCCCTTCTCCCATCGTCGTCTTGTGGTACTTTTTTTTTATATATATATTGAGACTTATATAAGGATAATATATATTTTCTTGCATATTGGAAATATGGACTACTTGTATGATTAACAAATGTTTCATGTTTAGGACAATGTATGTTAGACATGATTGAATATGTAATGGGACAATATGTGTTTCGTTGTATGTAAAATAGATTTGTAAGCCTAAAATAGGTTTTATATTGAATTTTGTTTTCAAATTTTCTACAATAAAAGTAAATCCGTCACAAAACATTTTTTTTGCTGAATGAAACAAGGTTTTCAATGGAAAGGGTTTTCGTCATAAATTTTCGACAGATTTTGTCACAAATTTCAAACGGTTAGGTTATTTCGTCACAAAAATTTCATTGACCGAATTGGTTAAATTTTGTTCGATGAGATAACGTATTGTTATCAGAAAACGTTATCAAAAAATTTCCAACGAAAAAATATTGTCATCAGAAAATATTTGTGAGGGAAATAACCATGTCGTCGAAAATTTGTGACGGCATCCTTCCTTCCGTTGAAAATCCAGATTTTCGATGACTCCTTTTCCGTCACAAATTCCTGGGAAACATTGTTTTTTCGACGATATTTTGTCGTTACTTAACAGCTAGTTCGTTGTAGACTATTAATAAAAAAAATGGACATGTGGATGATCAATCAAAAATACAAATTACATTTGTATTATATATTTATAATGATTGAGATATCAAAAACATCCAACTATTAAATGGCCTATACATGATAAAGATTATTTTCTGATGTCTTGTCAAATCATTCATCACATGATTCATATAAAAGATTAAGGGATGCTACAAAAATCACTTGTGCAAACTCTTCTACACACTATTTCTCTCATCCGTTGGATCAATATAATTACCATCAAGAAACATGAGATCCATGAAAAGTCAATGATTGGACATGAAGATTTCTCAAAGGATTGTGCAAATAAATTGCCGTTAATATTTTTCAACTAAATACATAGAGCTCACCATTGTTCCCTCAATCCAATTATTTTTATAACTTTTTAATTTTATATATATATTAATGTAAAGTTTGATATACGTATAATGACGATCAAACGTAATTTTTTTTTTGTAAATTTATTGTAAAATATCAATATTTTGATATAAAAATTTATCATGGGATGATATAAAATATATAATATTATATATATATATATTATAAAATATGTGGGATGGGAAGGGTGTATTATCCGGAAAACAATGAACATTTGGCCGCTCCAGCAACTAGCCATATTGGCCCATGGGCTAGGTCCCGATAGATAGGAATAAAAGGGTTCGCAGACTTGGCATATCGCTTATGTGATGGGCTCATTGGGCCAAGAAAAGCCCATGATTTATATTGGACACTTTATCATGGGCCCTTGATTACTAGTACACGGCTCTCCAAAAATACAGATTCGGCCTTGAAAACACTTAAACTAGACCTGACCACACTTTGAGTGCGCAAGGAAAGTTGGCGCAAGGCTCATTGTCTTGGAGTGCTCTAAAAGGGAAAGCAGCCTGTCGCTAGAAAAAGTGTTCAAAGTTCAACCACTATACACTCGTACAAAGTACTAGCATCCCTAACCATAGAAGTATATATATTCGGTAATTTTTCTAAAAAATTTACGCTGATGAATAATGGATTCTTCACACATACAAACTAACAATATTAAACAATATTAAACGACTATCAAAAATAAAGGAAAAACGATTTATTAAGTCATAGATAAATGCAATCGATAATGTATGAATAGTGGCAGAAGACAATGGTTGATGGGCTCATAGATTCTAACAACACCTATCTCGAAAGATATTAATCTTCACATAAATATGCATCGTAAAATAACTAATAGATTCATGTTTAATATTTTTTTTTTCAAAACTCTTATATAAATGTGGTTCAGTTTCATTTTTCAATTTTGAAAAAAAAAACCCCAATCTTTCTTGTTATCCAAACAAACTCTGCTCTAGTAAACATCAAACTCTCATCCCCAGTAACAACTATAACAAACATTCACACAAAATACGTTATTTAAAACTTGAATCTAAATCACAAAAATGTTGGACTAGTTGTTCCATATTCCAATCTAAGAGTCTATATTTTGTATTATTGGTTTGTGGATCATTTCTTTCTTATTATATGATAAGAAAATCAACAGGTGTAAGGAGGATATACATAGTATACACAATACAAAACAACAACATTTAATAGAGAGGGAAAAAAGAGAAAAATCAAAGGGACAGGTCTGCGCGGTCAGAGAAAAACCTTCGTGAATGCATTTTTTCTTGGATATGGTTATGATGAATTCTGCTACAGGATTTATGATCCAAGTTAAAAAAACATCGTCAGAAACATAGATATGGTGTTTATCGAGTATCAGACAATAACATATAATCAGAGGGCAAAGAAGACAGTATCCTGAGATTTTGATGACATTATTGAAATTGAAGTGATCCCGACTACCGATTTGTAGAGATAGATTCAGGATGAGATCTTTGATGAGGTTCTAGATCAATTTTGGAGTGATGCTCAGCTTGAATTTGAGGAACCAGAGGGGGATCACCAGGGTGCAGATTGGTTTGATGTTCAGCCAGAGGATGTTATTGATGTTCAACAACAAGCACTGGCAGCTCCAACAACTACTGGTACAAGACAGTCCACCAGAGTTCGTACATCGTCCACTAGATACTCGTTTGATGACTATGTGTTGTTAACAGATTCAGATGAGCCTCTATATTTTCAAGAAACCGTTACTGATAAAAACAGACTTAAGTGGATGGAAACAATGCAAGACGAGATAAATTCCTTGTATGAAAATCATACTTATGAGTTAGTGGCTTCACCGAGAGGTAAGAAAGCTTTGAAGAATAACTGGATTAATTGATTAAAGTATAATGAGAATACTTCACAGCCACGATACAAAGTTAGATTGGTCGTCAAGGATTTTAGTTTCAGTCAGAAAAAGGGGATTGATTATGATAAGATCTTTTCACCAGTTGTGAAAATATCTTCAATAAGAGTTGTTCTGGGTTTAGCAGCTAGACTTGATCTCGAGGTCGAGCAAATGGATGTAAAGACAGCTTTCCTTCATAGCAATTTAGAGGAAGAGATATACATGGAGGAACCAGAGGGTTTCAAGGTCAAAAGCAAGGAGAACTTTGTTTTCAAGCAAACAAAAAGCTTGATCGGATTAAAACAAGCATCGAGACAATGGTATAAGAAGTTTGAGTCTTTTATGGGGGAGCACGCCATCAGAAGACTACTTCAAATCATTGTGTGTTCTTGTAGAGATTCTCAAATGATGATTTCATCATTTTATTGCTTTATATTGATGACATGTTCATAATTGGATAGAATGCTTTCAAAATCCAGAGGTTGAAGCAACAATTAAGCAAATCTTTCTCGATAAAACATTTGGGGTCAAGACTATGTTTGTCTCAAGAGAAGTACATTATGTAGGTACTTCAGAGGTTCAAGATGGATCAAGCCAAAGTTGTGAGTACTACTTTTGCTACACACTTTAAGCTCAGTAAGAAACAATGTCCGTCAAGTAAAAAAGAGAGAAAAATGATGGAAAAAGTTCCGTGTACTTTTGCAATGGGTAGTTTGATATATGCAATGGTTTCCACGAGGTCAAACATAACTCATGTACTGGGAGTTGTCGACAGATATACTTTCAATCCCAGTAGAGAGCACTGGAATACACAAAATTGGGTTCTGAGATAACTCCATGGCACTTCTAGTTTGAAACTTTCATTTGGGAGTAATGACTCGTTTATGCTTGGTTACACATATTCAGATATGATAGGAGATGTTGATGGCAGAAAGTCTACTTCCAGATGTTTGATCAATTTTGCAAGGGGAGCTGTTGTTTGGCAATCCAGACTACAGAGTTATGTTGCTTTATCAACTAAAGAGGTAGTGTTCATTACAATGATAGAGACATGTAAAGAGTTGCTATGGATGAAGGGTTTCACACGGGAACTTGATCTTAGTCAGAATCGATATACTTTGCTTTGTAACAGTTAGAGTGTTATACACCTTGTGAAAAATTCTAGCTTTCATTCAAGGTCTAAGTACATTGATGTGAGGTATCACTGGATACGAGATACACTAGAGACAAATAAGATATCGCTCGAGAAGGTTCACACCGAAAACAATGGTGCAGATATGTTGACTAAGCCTCTTCCAAAGGAGAAGTTCGAGCTCTGTTGGCGCCTCCCGATATGGTGATTTCCGTTTAATGCATTATTACTAGGAACTCCTCTTTCTTGTTCTATATTCCAACATAAGAGTGTTGATTTTGTATTATTGATTTGTGGGTCATTTCTTTCTCATTATATGATAAGGAAATCGACGGGTGCAAGGAGGATATACGCAGCAAACACAATACAAAACATCAACATTTAACAGAGAGTAAAAAGAGAGAAAGAGCAAAGGGATAGGTCTGCGCAGTTACAAAAAAACAGCAGGATCGAGGTCAATACGTGGTGGGATCAAGTTGATTTTTGGTGAACGTGTACATGACATCTTGTTCTTTATTATATTTTCTTGTACCCGATTTTTAGTCAATCGGGGTTCCGTACGTCTGACAATCCAGTCATGAACAACAACCGACGGTTTTGGGTGACTTTACTCCATCTTCCTTATTGCTGTTGCTATTGTTATTAGATCTTCATTATATGTTTGTGAATCCCGTCATTGTGGGATTACGGACATAATCATCTTATTTGTGATTATATATAGATTGTGTATTTAGTGAATTTGATTTTATACCAAAATCGTAATAGTGAAGTGTTTGGGTGGACTTCAAGATCGGTCTCATAGTTTTTTACTTCATAGATTTGAAAGATTTTTCACGTTAAAAATATTATGTTAAACTCGTCTGATTTATTGGATTGCATATTGTTTTTGATTGATTGAAATATTTCCTCACAAAATCTTAAAAATTATCGTTTTTTTTTCAAAAAAATATATTAAAAATGACGAGAAATGGGAAGAAATGATGAATGGGGACACACTCCGACTCATACCACACAATATAAACCATAAAGTAACAGAAAAGCAGAACATGTGATTCCAATCACGCATCTCATCTTCTTCATCGTCTCAATCTCATACTATCTGTCACAGCTCATTTCTTTCCTCTTCTTCCCCAAAACCCTCTTGCTTCCCTTTCCTTCTTCATCACATATCCACCTTTTATTCTTTTTTTTTTTCATTTTATTGTATTTTTTGTTTTTGGGCATATGTGATTTGTTTTAAGTGGTGCCAACCCATCAAAAATCAAAATCTCCGCTTTCCATTTTATTTTTCTGAAATAAAGAAGCTCTGAGGAGTTGCTCTGACTCTTCTTGTTTTTCAGTGATCACCATGGATAGTTCTTCTGGATCTGCTGCAGAAACTGCAGTTGTTTTGGCCGCTGATGATCAGGTACCTCTTAGTATTATAAGTTAACTAACTTTATTTTCATGCATGTACATATATATATATATATATATATAGTTTTCCCTCTCCCTGACCCTATTCATTATCGGAAAACTGGGTATGGTGTTGTCTTTTTTAAAACCGAATTAGCCCGTAAACTCGAAAAACTTTTTAAATCAATTTTCAATCAATTTTCGTTGACGGGTTCACCATCATAAAACCGCTTATCATCCCGCAGATTTGAACTCTTGATTTTACACAGTGACCTTGTTGGTTCCGGCGGGTATGGTGTTGTCGTTGTTTGTGCATGTGTATAATTTTGTAATCACATGTGGGAATTAAATCTGAATGACGGGGGAGTGAAATATAAGTGAAACTTCAAAAGTGGTGGTACTCAAAATCTGTCGGTTATACTGTTATCGTATTCATTTTGGCTTTGGTTTGTAGATTGGGTTTTGCACCTCGACTTTTTGGCCAGTTATGTGATCGTGTTCTCTTTATGATATTCTGAGATTTTCTATGAAGTTTGCAATAGGAAAATGAGACCTACGAGTTGCAACAATTTTGGCAAACCTTTTCTTATGGGACAATTAATGTGTACAGTGAGTGGATAAAATGAAATGAAAAGAGCAAAGATCAATAATTAGAGGATTATAGATCAGGAGATTAATTATGAGCGTGACCAGACTAATAAAAGCATTAGCTCAAAGTATAATGGCCACTCTTAACTTTATCATTGTAGCTCTATCTTGATGGTCAAGTTTAAATTTTTGGTCGCAGCCATATGATTGTCCAGTTGCTTTCCGACAACTGCTACGACAGTGATTTCTACAATCACTTTTATCATAATCGAGTTCTGTTTCTATTGATCCTGAATGAACAGGTGAAAGATACAGCACCAGAAGACAGCAAACTTGAGACAATAGCAGTCGAGGATTCATCGAAACCACAAGGATCCCCAGAAGAACCCGTGGAGGCACCTGCAGCTGATCAGCTTCAGCCTCCAGCATCTGCGGAGGTGTTAGAGAAGTCAGCAGCTGCGGATGCTCCCACTGAAGTCGCTGAGGAAGTAGCGAAGGCTCCCACTGAAGTCGCAGAGGCAGCTAAGGATGCTCCCACTGAAGTCGAAGAGGCAGCTGTGGATGCTCCCACCGAAGTCGCAGAAGTAAGTTCGGATGCTCCCACTGAAGTCACCGAGGCAAACGCTGACATTTCCACTGAAGTTACAGAGGCAACTGCAGATATTCCCACTGAAGTCACAGATGAAAACCCAAGCTTTGGTGCATCTCCACCAGAGAAGATAGCGATAGAAGAGAAACCAGATGAGACTCTCTTGGTAGAAGAAAGCACCGAGGACGCAAAAGATACAGCACCTAGCATTACAGAAGCACTGCTTGAAGAAGCTGAACCAAAGTTGGAGGAAACTACAGAGACTGATCCTGTGATAGAACCAGCAATTGAAACCGCTGAAAAAGCTGAGGATACATTGGCAGCTACCAATGAATCGGAAGGAGCCCAGGAGAAAGTAGCATTAGAGGAGCCAGAGTCCAGTGAGGTGGAAGAGACGGAAACTAAACCAGTTGAAGCAACTCTTGAAGAACAGCCAATAATTGCTAAAATATCTGAACCATCCACCGCAATGGAGGAAAAACTTGAGACTGCACAAGAAGAGGAAGCAGTGAAAGAGGAAGAAACCTCGGAGCCCAAATCCGAGGACAACAAGACCGCAGAGTCTTTGCCAGTGGAGGAGGAACCAAAACTCGAAACGGCAGATGCCACGGAGAAGACTGAGGAAAAGATAGCAGAAAACGAGGTGAAGATTTCCGAAACCTCACAGGTAGAGACCACAGAACCGATCACACAAGAGGAGACACTTGAACAATCTGCTCAAGTAGAAGAGGAACCAAAAGAAGCCGAGATCACGGCGGAGAAGACTACCCTAGATGAAAGCACCCAGGACGTGCCCGAGGAAGCTGCCCAAGAGGTGGGAGAAGTAAAGAATGAGAAAACCGAGGAAGAAAAGATTGAAGATACGGCACCAGTTGAAGAATCTCTGCAGCAAGAGGCAGGAAACAAGCTGGAAGATACTGCTGCAGTGGAGGAATCACTCCAACAAGAAGCAGAGAAGGTTGTGATCGTGGGTGATCAAATCCCCGCCGGGGAAGTTTCTGACAAGAAGCTAGATGAAGATATTGTCAGCCGGGATGTTGAGTTTACTCCAGAAAACAAGCAAGACGATGTCAACGAACCAGCCTCAGCTGAAAACCAGGAGAGTACAGAAAAGGCGAAGGATTCAGAAACCGCAGAGGAAGCAAAGGATGAACAACAGGAAGCTGAAGCTCCATCCAAGCAAAAGCAGTCACGCAACATCTTATCAAAGATGAAACAGACGCTGATAAAGGCCAAGAAGGTGATAATCAGGAAAAACCAGAAGACAACATACTGAGAGACCTGAACGACATCAGATCAAAAATTCAACCGAAAGGAGAAGATTCAACCTAGCATCCTGTCCATAGAGATGCGCCATCATCTTATCGATTTGTTAAGATTTTACTTGTATGTGATTGTTTGTTTTCCCATGTTGGTTTGATAGTGTGATAGCTAAGGTGTGCATATTGAAGTGGTCTAAGGTTGCGCTTCGTGCAAGTTTATTCTTATTCGTCTTTCATATTCATTATTGTTTGCAACTTTACAATTTGAAAGTTGTGTGGATTTTAGGTTGCTCCTTTTTGGGAATATATGTACTTCATTACAAGGTCGATTATCGACATTCTTAATTTCTTCGTACGCCGTTGCTAGTTCTTCATGTGCAGCATCCCTCCTTGAAAAAAGCATTCCCTTGACGAAACATAAGAACACCAAAGCAGAATCCTACCACTAACATGATCCATTGCATCTCACATATTTCATATAGTTCAGCAAATGTTTCCGTGGTTGAGACACGGTGACAAAACAATTCTATAGCTTCAGAACTTCAAGTCATGTTCAAGGACGCAACATAGTATCCAGGAAACTAGTCTAACAGCAACAATGTAACGATCGTTTCGACAGGTGAAGATGGCAATTTCTTCATATCTCGACTCTTAAGTCAAATTTCAGACAGAAAACAGCAAATTAGTACGCATCAGATAAAGCAATTGCAGCAAGAACAGAAGCAACAGGCCAGCTTATCATTGAGGAGATTCTTCAAAATTGATCTGTTATCACTTGTTTCAACGTAATGGTTAACATCCACAGGGCATTACATGGAATACATATATACTACTAGCAGCTCAACTTGTATCAACAAAAACTGCCTGATCATCTGGCATAATATGATCACATAAATTTTGTCAAGCTTTAAGACTCCGAGATCCTGCAATTCTAACTTGGACCGATCTCAGATTTATATGCACCGAGGATTTGTTCTTGGACATCTCTACCATGGGGCATCTTTGCCTTGTCCAACTGCTTGGTGGAGCTAAATTTAACATCAGATAAAAACCCCTCGCACTTGAATGATACACATTTCACAAAGGCACCCGATCAAATTGTCAGAAGAAGAGGGGAATGAGATCGGCTTCCTGTCAAAATTCGTCCTGGAAAACAAATACTCGTATCTGTCATCCTTGAATTCGTATAAACCACCAATGCACAGCTACAAAAATATCAACACATGATCAACTCACGAGGTAGAATTAACTAGGCTCATCATTAGTCCCGGTAGGGTTTTGAACTTCACTAATCTTAACGGCTTGGCCTTGACCAAGAACAGCGGATTGTGGATTGGATTGTGGAATACCGCCATTTGGTTCCTGGTAACAGCATAAAACAAGAAAAAAGACATAATTAGGAGCTCGGCAACGGCTGCCAAATTCCTGATTCACTTCAAAAAATAAGATCATGAGGTATTGGTTCTACAATTTCAATTCAATTACCTTATCCGCTGAGCTCTGGACCGTTTTGTTCGTCGTAACTTGTGAGTTCACTTCAAAAAATAAGATCATGAGGTATTGGTTCTACAATTTCAATTCAATTACCTTATCCGCTGAGCTCTGGACCGTTTTGTTCGTTGTAACTTGCGAGGTAACATTTTGCGGTTCAATTACAGCCGGAGCAACAGCTGAGTGAGAAGCATCCAAAGAACCCATCATCCCGGAGACATTAGGTCCAATGGGTAACCTCAATTGAGGGCCTCCGGGCATCTGAAACAAGGGGGGCATCCGTGGCATCGTCATTGGAAGTCCTTGACTGGGGTGTCCATAAGCCTGAAGGCTTGATCCTGCCATACCATGAAATCCCACAGAACCAGGCACCGTTGTGCCAGGGATAGGATAATGCAAGCCTTGGACCGGCGGCATGGGCATAACTCCACCGTTCATGTCGAGCATATTCATCCCGTATCCCATGCCCATGCCCATTCCAAGGGCCATGGGAGAGAAAGGCTGCATATGAGCACCGTGCATGTGCTGCATTCCTCCTGGTAACATCATCTGTGGCATGTACATCCCAGCTCCCATTGACATCATCTGAAACAGGAAGAATACAGTTTGTGCGCCAAGTTTCAGAATTCTCTGAAATATAATACAGCTGTAATAGACCCTTGGGAGGGGGGATTTATATAAAGTTCACCTGTACTTGAAGCTGAAGCGCCTTCAAATACTCAATGGCCTCATCAAGCATGGAAGCTTTGTCTGCCTGGTATAGCCGGAGGGAGAAAAGGCAGACAATGTAAGTAGAATACAGTTGCAATGAATAATACACGTCCATCAGCACTTTCATAGCTGAATTCATAGATAATAAAATTTACTTTTTCAGTGGCTTTCAGTATCTTGAGAGCGATTTTTGTTGTTGGAGAGCAAATTCGAAATACAAGCAGACACTACAGCGTCTTCGGCAAACATGAGTGTCAAGATATGAAAATACTATTTTGCCACAAGATGTTATAATGCAGAAAGACCAAGCTCAGCAATCATAGCAAGATTCAAACTCACGCATTAAGTACATAAACGATGATGGAAGAAAAAGGCCACCTTATTGCAGTTAGGTATGAGCTCCTGCAAAGCACGCATCTTCTCATTTATCCTATCTCTTCTCCGCTGTAATGAATTACACAAGAAAGCATATTAACTCAAGTTGATAATAAAACAGAATGGATAAAAAGTCATCGCAATTATCAACAGCGTACTCATGGTCTGCTCACCCTTTCTGACAAGTTATGCACCTCAGCAGCTCGGCTTCTCTTGGCACCTGCACGCGCCGGAGGAGCCTTTCTTAGACCAACAGATTCTTCTTCAACTTCCTACACATAAATAGCCTTCATAAGACCATAAGACATGAATGTCAGACTCAAGATCCGTGTTTATCAAGCGAGAGATTATTTTACATCACTTGGCCCTTCAGAATCTCCACTTTCAGGGCATTTCCTTTTTAAACCATGCCTCGGATCATTTGAAGCCCTCTCTACACTGTTTCCAGAACAAACCGAGGAGGCTGCAACAACTAGCTCTACTGTTCTGTCAACGTCTGCAACTGCTTTGCCCGACGCCTTATCACGACCACCCATATTGGGAAGGTTTTCATTCTCAGAAACCTCTTTTTGGTTCGCAGCTCTGCACTGATCAGCAGCAAGTGCTGCATTTGTGGGATTGGACAATTCGGAAACGATATTAACAGGTGATATACTCTGTTGGTTATGTAAAGCTCCATCCTTGGGCAAACCCACATTTCTCAAGTTAGCAAGTGTAGATTCAGGGAGGATGCTGCTGGTCACGGCATCAAAAGTTCGACTCTCCTTTCCCAATCTTTGTCCACCATTAGCATCACGTCCAGCACGTTCGTCTGTTTGTAGAAGAGCAGCTTGAGCCATTACAGCAGGGGGTGGGCGTGAGAAATGGGAACCCACATTTCTCAAGTTAGCAAGTGTAGATTCAGAGAGGATGCTGCTGGTCACGGCATTAGAAGTTCGATTCTCCTTTCCCAATCTTTGTCCACCATTAGCATCACGTCCAGCACGTTCGTCTGATCGTAGAAGAGCAGCTTGAGCCATCACAGCAGAGCGTGGGCGTGAGAAATGGGAGAAGTTAAGAAAGCCAGAGCTACAACTAGGTTGTCCAGCTTCATGCCTCTGCAACCTCATACTCGCAGTATCCCTAGCTGAAGATTGACGATTATCTGAATCTCTAGAAACAAAATTGTGTGTATTGCTAGTCTTATTGCTAGTCATATTAGGAATCCCTGTCCTAGTGAACTCGATCTGTACAGAGGGAGAAACAACGCTTGGTTTCGCTCCCATTGCTTCAGCAGGAGCAGAACTTGCTTTGGCAAAACTTCCTTGCTGCAAGCTCAGAGAAGTAGTAGTAGATTTAGCATTGGTGCTCCTTGGTATTTGTTCAAAACCGCTTTTCTTGTCCAGAAAAACCAAATCATTCACCGAAGATAGATCATTGGCCGTAACAGCAGATAATTCCTGCAAGAGCTCCGAACAAAAATCGTTCTGAAGATGCTCAGGCTCGGGTTCTTGAATCGGATAACTGAACCAAGGGACCAAATCCTCATCTCGCCCCAACTCCGTTTCACAGGAACCCACAGGCAAACCAAAATCATTGAATATAGAGTCTCCATACCCATGTCTCGGCATCTTTGAGCTAGAGGCTTTCCCATCTTGAGCCATAGGGTAAGCAGAAGGCAAGTTACTATAACCGACCGCCTTCCGGTTCCTATTCGACTGACCTTGCATTGTAATCTGACCATTTTCCCAAACAAGTTCAACAAGGTCATTGTCTGCTCTTCTTTGATCCCTATATATCAAACAAAATCATCATCTCTTGGAGCGAAAATCATGACAGGACTCAACAAGAGATCGAAAAGCCGGAAAGTGATGTCGAATCACAGAATGGAACTTACCCAAATGAGAGACCAGCAGGGCCAATGGATGGCTTTGTTTGGTTAACATCAACTTTCCCTTTAGACAATCTAAACAACTCTGAGAAAGACATTTGCAGAGCTCAATATAAGCTGAACTCAGTCAGGTGTGGCAAACACTCAATTCAGCAGATCACTGCACAGGATAAAGAGCTGAAGTCATCTATCTCACAACTCAAATGAATATGAAAAAAATCACTTTATCAAAATTCCAGAAAATGATTTGAGAGTAGTTGCAGTCCACTAAAAATGGAAGAGTTCCCTCATCCCAAACAATCATATCGTGAAAGAAAAGAAACATGAACACTTTCCCATGTCCAAATCACTAAGATACACAAAGGGTAAGAATTAGTATATTTATACTGTCCAAACCCTAATTCTTTAATCACAGGATAAGGCCACAACCAGGCCTCAAGTTTTCAATTCAATGGTTAAAAAATTCATGCTTTAAAGAATCCAGTTAAACCCACATCAGATTAGCCAAATTAAACAATATTTTTTGTTAGAAAAAAAATAACCTTTCCTCAGAATCATTTGAACATAACCATGGAAGCATAAGAAAGACAAAGACCCACCTTCCAGAACAAGCTCAAGAACCCACCAAAACCACAAGATCACTCACTCACATAATCAACAAGAGCATCAACACCCAATTGAGAGATCTATGGGGGAATTTGAGGCTGAAATGGCCTTGATATCAGTGAAGAGGGTAAAAAACAAAAGAGTTCTTGAAGAAAGCAAGAGCATAAAAATCTACACGTATATGAAGTCCTTATCTAGAAAGAGAGAGGGATGGCAGTGGGATTGAAATGGAATGATTGACGTCTGGTTGGTTTGAAGAGGGCCTTGTTTGGGTGGCTCAGGGTAGGTGGCAAAAGAAGGTAGCTTGGGCTAACCATAGTTAGTTTTTGGATGATGTACTTGAATGGCTATTTCAAAATTATAACCCATATTATATATTATATATATATATATATAATTTTTATTTTTATATTAAATTATATCTAATCGTT
>LIEC01008013.1:0-11182 GCA_001925005.1 Drosera capensis
GGGGGGGGGAGACATAGAAGGCCAACTCCCAACTAAGCAAGCCTCTACTGGAATTTCTGTAGGTGACAATAAAAATAAAAGAAGAACAGAAAAACATGGACTACAAAACTGCAAGCTAAACACAAACAGACCTCAGGAGAAACTCTTTTTATGTAAGCAGCAATCCCAGCTATCAGCCCACCACCACCCACAGGCACAAAAATTGCATGCAACGGATCTTTTATTTGACGAATAATCTCCATGCCGACTGTACCTTGCCCCATAATGACATCTGGGTGGTCAAATGGAGGTATAAATGTTCGCCCCTCCTGCTCCGCCCTCTTCTTAGCATACGCTTGTGCTTCGTCATAAGCATCTCCTATAAGAACCACAGTTGCACCCAACCTCTCAACTGACTTCCACTGCAAAAGGTATGCATCAGTAACCCATGTTAACAATACCAACATAAGACTGGAAATGGATACTATTTCTATTGAGAGTTAACCTTGATTTCTGGTGTTGTAACAGGCATTGCAATAACAGCATTACAGCCCAATTTTTTTGCAGCCAAAGCAACTCCCTGGGCATGGTTGCCAGCAGATGAACAAATAACCCCTTTTTCTAACTGCTCCTTGGGTAGCTTTGCCATCATATTATAGGCACCTCGAACCTTAAAAGAGAAGACCTGGAATACAGGCATCAGAATTCACCATCAATCTAGTTCCCTCTACACCAAACTGAACTCAACGCAGCAAAGTAGCATCAAACATAGTGCAATCGTTTTAAGAAATACAGTTCCCAAACAAATGCACTATGCCTACATAAAGCATAACATGATTAAAAAAACAACCACCATCACTTTCTTTCATTATTTGGGGTCGACCAGATGGATATGCTAACACCATTCTCCTTTTATCATTTTGTAATATGCTGCTGGAGGGCAAGACAGGTCCTGTCAAACGTGCGGTTTCCTACAAACACCGTATACGTCTCCTCCTCGTGACTCAACACCTCATCAATTCTTTCAATACTAATCAGGAATTAAACTTTTATCCCACATTAACTTCTCATACAAAGGAAGAGCACCGACCATGGGTCATCAAGTGTTTCTCGATAACGAATTGAGCCTCAAACAAAACAATCATCACACACATGGTTTCATCTCAAAAGAAGCAATCATAACAAACATCACCATGAGCAGAAGATGTAGACATTCCATCCACCATCGACTTCTCATTCCAAAATAGAACATTTTTTCCCAAATGAAGCAATCCCAATTCCCAATCGAATCACATCATACTCACTTCAAAAATTTCTACATTTTGCAACACAAAGGAATTCACAATAAATGAAAGCAAGCAAATCAACATACACAAATCCTAACAACAATCACTTTCGTGCAGCCATTTGAAAATCTTCCCTCCCCCATCATAACTACTCAAAATCAACCGATGAAAGTTCTCAAACAATTGCACAAAAGTGACTATTGTCGCAACTTAACTCTAGAGCAACCGATCACACATTCCAAATCACACATCAGAAAAAATCAACATCCAACACCAATCACTCACAGGCTGCAGATCCTCCCTCTTCAACCAAACGCTAACCCCGAACCTCTCGCTCAACTTCCCGGCATAATCCAACGGCGTCTCAACCGCCACATCGTAAACCCTAGACGCCAATATATTCGTCAAATACTCCATCGCACTCACCTCTCCCTCCCTCCACCCTCCTCCTCCCCTCTCCGGCACCGCCCCAAGGAATCCGCTCTCGTACTGCAACGACTCCGCAGATACTCTCTTCAGCACCGGAGCTGAGGAATTTGATTCTCGGACCGCGATCGCGGCGGCGGGGGAGGAGAGAGTGGAGCGGATCGAGAGGGAGTAAGGGAGGCGATGGTGGAGAGGTGGGGATAGGCGGTGGATTGGCCGGAGAAGGGGTAGATTTGAGGGGGCGACGTCCATTTTTGCGACGGCGGCTGAGGAGAGGGCTGAGATTTTTGTGGGGGTCTTTTATAGGGGAAAAGGGGAGGGAACTCAGGTGGGCCGGCCCTTGTGTCACGTGCGTGAGGAGGATGGTGCTCGTGTGTTGTACTGAGCGGAGTTGAGTCTCTCGCTGGTTTTGCAGAGAACTACAATGAGTTTGCGACCAATAAAAGTTAATGACAGTGATCTCAGTTATAATTACTTCAATATGTGTTATATTAATTATAATATTTATTTTATGTATATAATTTTAATTTTTTTTTAATTTTAATTCTTAATTATATAATTTTTCTCTTTCTATCTTTTGTAATTCCTAACCACACATTAATATCTAAAAATAAAAACGTTGTAACAATTTGAGACGAACCAAAATGATAAAAAGATATAATTATTTTAAAACGAAGATAATATGTATTTTATATTGTTTTATATGTGTGAATATAAATATCGTTTTTATATCAAAAAACGTCTAATCGTCACATAATATATACTAAGTTAAAATACGTAATTTATATAACAATTGATATTTCACGATAAATTTTTTTAAAAAAAATTGATTGTTATTATATCATATCAAACTTTATACCAACATGTATATAAAATCCAAATATTTCAATAATTTTGGGACCGGAGTATTTTGATACATTCTTGATGAATTTTTTGATGGAGATGAATTAACTTGATAATAATTACAATATCTTTTTTTTTTTTTTTTTTTTTGAAAGGTTCAATTACAGTGTCTTAAATTAATCAATGAAAAACAAAAAATTAAATTAAAATTCTTATTTAAAAGTTCAACAAAAATCACAAAATACTATGTGTGTCTAACCTTCCTTCACATACAAGAAGCGAATATTACTTACAAGGTAGTAATATCAATTGTTATGATTACTCCTTGGATTATAGGAATGTTTTGGGAAGAAATGAAATAAAATATTATATAAAAATTAAATAAGTAAAGAAATATTTGATTCCGTATATGTTTAGTTGGTCAATTCAATGAATCAAAGAATTAATGGATATTGAAAAAGTGACAGTAATGTCCCTAAAAAATCACATCTGAGACACATTGAGAAACACTGTTTATTATTTCTCCCATTTAAAACCCTTGCTCAATTTATTTCTCTCTCTTCCGAATCATTTCTAGCCACAAATTGGACACCGATTTCAGGGAATTATTCTTGAAACAAAGATTCAGCAAGCAACAAGATCACTCTTGTCATGAAAACAACCAAAACGAACAAGGATGAGGTTGCAATCGGAGATCGATGATAGGTTGGGAGTCATCATAGGACGATAGTGATGGAATTGGAGATTGACGATGAAGAACACACGACACCTGAGACGAGGACGACGATGTGGTGAGAATTACCAAGGGTAAGAGGTGTCTTTAAAAAAATCCCCATTTCTTTTCCATCCTGAATACATGATTCCTTATGGGGAGTTAGTTACAATGTCGTGTTAGTTACAAACTTAATAGTGATAGAAAAGAGAGAGAAAACACATGTTATGAATGGGAAAATTCGACACTAGGAGGGAGCACAAAAGAAAAGTCATGCTCGGAAAGCTTAGACTTACAAAGACGCAAAATGTGAGAATCTCTATGCATGGTTCTTGATACATTTGATGTTATTCCACGGTCCTTTCACTAACACAGAATAGACTCCTGGTCGGTGTCGTCCAACGTCAGAAAACTAGCTCACAAGGCGCTATATACTACGAAAAGTATCACCACGAATCGCAGCCGCTAGGACAGCAACACGACGAACTGAAAGCAGCATTGCGAACTTATCACCCCCCAACATGGAACAATGAAGGAGATATCAGTACATATGTCCCGGACTCTAGCTCATCCAGGACTGGTAATGCACACTGCCGAACAGTAGATGTGCTTTCATGCCTATGGTTTCCGGCGATTTCAACAATCATCTAGATCAGTCATCATTATCGTCGTCTTCTATTTTTAATACTAACAAACATAACAACAGATCAAGAGAACACACGATGAGCACTGTTCAGACATGGAAAAGTACATAAATCAGTCACTTGGTTACTATTGTATTGCTTGTACCTGATAAACATAGCTTCAGCATGTTTTAAGTACAAATATCGCCGCATGTTTTTTTTTTTTTTTTTTCCCCCATATCTACAGCTCCTACCTACTTCAAAGTTCTTCATTTGCGTACAGTAACTTACACAGGTCGCGTACAGTAACTTTCAGACAAAAAGGTTCAACATGGTGAGATCACCGCCGATAACGGTACCGCTTGAAGTTAAAATACACATGCAAGATACCTCGCTCGAATGTACACTTGAACCCCTTCTTATGGGAATACTCCCACTCTTTGTTCACGATCTTGAAAGCCTGTACAGAAAAAAATAAAGATCGGGGATTAGTCAGATGCGACAATCTCAAGGTTGACACAATATTAGTGGAAGAAGAAATGGAACTTACTATGTCCTCGTAGGGCGGTCCGGCGTGAAACCTAATTATGCAGGTTTCAGCACTGTCCCCATCCTTTTCAATCGTGTACACGGGGGCCTTGTTTTTGTCAACGAGATCTGGATAGAATATGTTGAACTTGTAGCCCTGGACGATCTTTGGAGGTGGATTGTCATGGTCATAGTGCGTTTGGTTATATTTGTTCCATTCGTAACCAGTGTGAACCCGGTTGAAGTACTTGGGCTTCCGTGGGCGATATTTGTCATGCCACCAATACACCTGAAATCAAAGGGATTTAGTCACAAGATAAACAGCAGCTGAAATAAAATGAGATGGGGTTTAGGGTTTATTCGGCTATGAAATAAGGATGGCGATTAAGCTGAAGCATGAACCTGAGAGTCGAGGTTAACTTCAGCACCGGCTCCAAAAACTGCATCACCTTCGTCCACAGCTCCCATTGCTTTCTTAGCCTTGAGCTCGAAATCATCTTCCACTGGTGGAGGGCGTGCAGCAAGGGCTTCTTGGAGCTGCCGTTGAGATTCCAGAACTTCTTGGCGCCTCTTTTCCTGTATCCCACAAATTAAGAAGAATTTTAACATCCAAAAAATCAACATGACCGCGCAAGTAATTGAAAACCTTGAAAAAGGTATAAACATACACTACAATCTAAAAAAAATTACTCATTATAGTCCCGAATACTTAGAGAAACAAGTTGGAACTCATGACCTCTAGTCACCTCTGCCCCCATACTATAAATTGCAAGTTCAAAGTATACACTGCATGAACTCAAGACGAAGTTAGACAACTAACCAATTTGGCTCTGTCTTCCTCAGGGTCAATGGCTTCTTCAGAGTCATCGCCATGTAAAAGCTGTGGAGAGAAGGAACCAGCTTCCTTCTCTTCTTCCATGTAGCGATCCTCTTCATCTGAGACCGGCTCTGGGGAAAAGGCTTGATTTTCTGAAGGCATCATAGAGTTTCAATACATTGCACAATTCAAAATCAATGGACGGTAATGGGAAAAAAGACGAGCAATTGTACCTTTAATATCATTCTCACTTTCTTCCTTGCCTGACCTCTCATCTTCTGTTTTTAAGTTCTCATCATCTCCCGATTGATCCAGAGGTAGTTCAAGGCGATGCAAATGTTTTCTTAGCAGCTTAGCATGAATTTCCTTCAAACAAGCCTGTGGTTGCAAATGTTCCAGTCATTATGAGTTTGACAAAGCACAAGACAGGTTGTAAGCCAATTTCTCTCTTTTCACAAAAAAATTCGCCAATTTCTCCTTGTATACATTTTTTTATTACTAGAAAACAAAAGAAAAACCTTGAACTTTTATCTTATTCGCACAGCTGAAGCTAAGCAAATTTAGCAGTACATGCTCAAACGGGTTACCAGAACATGTGCATGGATCAGCTATACAAGAAAATTTATGGAATGGATCAATGAACCAATTATGAATCTGAATTTACCTTTGCCTTGTATATGTGAATGCGTTTGAGAATGGCTTCCCAATACTCAACCACCTTGGCTTTGCCAGAGCGCATCTCAGACTCGATCTTTGTCTGGATACTGGCCAATTCCTTGTAAGTTTTCCCGTCCAGGTAATTCCTAACATCTGTTTCAATGCTTGAATGCAGGCCACGTTCTTCCGCCAGCAAAGCAGCGGGAGGCTGCTCCCCACGCACCCTAGCACGATCAAGTGCATCCTTTCTCCTAACTTCATTTAACTCCCAATCGCAAACCACCAAGAGTGCCTGTAGCAAGCAAGATGAGCATTAGCATATGATCAGGATCCGACACATGGACCATGCAAGGTTTACTTTTTTTCTTTTTTCACCAGAGTCCCAATCAGGATCAAATAATAGAAGATTCTTCTTGTTCTATAGAAAACTTGAATTTCATCTCAATCACAATTTCAAAGTTTGTGAAATATAAAATGAGGGCGACTGAGGATGATAGTTCTAGAGTTGCCATAAACATGACACCATACGTTTTGTATCATCTTCCATATCTCATTAGTATCGCATAATTGACAAGATATCACCATATACCGCTATGGAACATTGAAGTAAACAGGAATTGTTTCAAACTTCATAATGTAAACCAGAGTATGATTCAAGTCTAAAGAAAATATCTTCAAAGATCAAAAAAGGAAGGAGTACATGTACAGAATCAAGCTAAGACAAGAAAGAAAGACACACCTCCCAATACTCTACATGAGTTGGTGTTGCCCGGTCCAAGTCAAGATGTAGTTTTATATCGTCTCGTAGCTCCTCCATTTCTTTCACTGTCAAGCCCTGTATCATGATAGGTACGTCATATTGTCATGCAAATTGATCTTCTTTTGTTAAAAAGAAAAAGAAATAAGAGTGAGAAAGAAGCGGAATATGATAACCTCATGACCAACAAAAAGCATACTTTCCTTGCAATTATATGTTTATAAACTGATAATGAAAAACACATTAAAAGTGAAGATTCTACAATTCGAATGAGGATCAAGACTAAGAATAACACCTTGACAACTATAAGATCGCCAACCCCTTTTATGCTTCAAAAGGGGATGTAGATTTGCTGTTATCCATGAATAGTTAGACAGAAAAAGTAAGCAAAGTGACATATATAGAACCAACACCAGATGCTGAATTTGAGAATTCAACCTTGAAGACCATGTATGGCTCATTTAACTCAACATCAAATTCATCTGAATCATCAAGGTACTTTGTCAGTACATCGATAGGCTTCGTACGTCCTTCAAGCAACCTTATTCTTGACCGAATTTTGCTTTGGTCAAAGTGAAACTGCAAAGTCAAGAAAATCAATGCACCAGAATCGGTATCAACCCAAGAAGAACAGAAACATCAAGGAGAAATTCAAATACTAGATAAGCAACAAGGCAAATGTAGATATTAGCAAAGTGACACTAAAAATGAAACTAAGCCAGAAGAGTAACGTACCTCCTCCTCTTTCTTTTCAAAGTCATCAGCTTCTGCTCGAGCTCGCTCTCTAGCCAACATGGCCTGCAAGTAAAGGGAAATGAGTCAATATATACAAGTACAAAAAAATCTAGAGTTTAGACATCCATGACAATTCAATGATTCTAAACTTGAGGGAGAAAAAAAAGGCATCTATGCACTTATTTAATAAGTACTATATCTGAAAACATTGTCATATTCTAGCATTAGCTTCATGAAAATTTATGGCATGCTCTTGCTAGGTAGAATTATCAGGATTTAAATTTAAGGTCAAACAAGCATTTGTTCTTTGTCAAGGATATTAATATCTCTATGAATTACTCCTTTCAGAAGGTTCTAAGCAGCCCCTTTCGACCATTATAAGAACTTTATTTAGGGCCTTAGGCAATCATCGGAGAGTGAAGTGCAAAGCAAATAACAGACCTTTGGCCAGCAAGATTTGTATACTACGTATATAAACACTACACGTCAAGTTATAGAACTGCAATAACAATTACATATGCAATAACATGGCTGAATTTTTGCGTACTACGTATATAAACACTACACGTCAAGTTATAAAACTGCAGTAACAATTACACATGCAATAACAACGAGTTAATGTCCTAGAAACTCACCAATTCCTCTTCTCGTTGCGCTTTTTCAAGGGCCCTTTCCTCCCTCCTTTTCTTCACCTTTTCAATTTCGGCCTGCACCAGAGGTTCTATTTAGTATCCGAACCATAGAAACTCAAATGCAGCACCCCAAAAGAACAGAAGAGGAAGTTGGAGATAGGAGCAAGTATATCAGACGTCACGGATTTCAATCCTTTCATCCATGGCACTTGATACAAATCACATTGTCAACAATCAAACAGCAAAAATGAGTATTTTCTCATGGGGCGAGTCAAGATGCAGATAACAAACACAAGCCAGCCTGCAACTATACACTTAAAACAGCTAGCTAACAAAGATAATAGCCCAACATGGAGTGTTAATAGAAATGATTATTCAAATCCCATCACCTCATATAATGTTTCATCAAATGTATATTTACGCTCAAGTCTAAATGGAACATTAGCATTTTGCATGATCTAACATGTTCAGTAGAAACAACATTTTTTGGCCTCCAAGCTCCTACCAGGTAAATATATCTCAAGAACATGATTCACAATCAGCAAATTGAACAAAGTAGCTGCAACAGTTGTCACTGACCATTCTTTCTTTCTGCCTCTTCTTTTCCGCCTTTAAGGTGAATGCCTCCAGCGGCACACCTTGCGTCACATCTCGTTCAATCTTCTTCCTCCACACAAACCTACATTCAAGCCAACACCAAAACTCAATCTCACTAATCCATATAACCAAAACACCAATCTATATCACCCAAAAAAAAAACCACCAAAATAGATAACGAAGACTAGTTAAGTTCCAAAATCCAAACACATACTTCTCATTGAGATTCGTATCCTTGAACGGATTCGTATCATTCGAGTACCCCGAAACCGTCTGCGTCTTCAATTTCTTCGCAACCTTTGCCGCCTAAAACACACAACACAAACAATGCCTCATCAATCTCAACCTAAATCCACACAATCAACACAAAACCCTAATAACCAATCCAATTCCCACACAATCAACACAAAAACCCCAATAACCCATCTAATTCCCACATAATCAACACAAAACCCTAATCTCATCCTCCATTACCATACCTTCTTCTCCGCTTTCTTGACAATATACTCCCGAATCTTCTCCTCAGATATCTCATCTTTCCTCTTCTTCCTATCTCTATCGCTATCCTCCGATTCCGTCACCGGAGACCGTCTCCGCCGTGTCGATCGGCTGCGGCTTCGTTCACGATCGTTTGATCGGCGGCGGCGGGATGGCGGTGAAGAGTCGGCGTCGGAGTCGTCGGTGTCAGCGTCGGAGGTTCGCCGGCGGCGGCGGCTGCTCTCGCGTTTCGGCATGGGGAGAATTGGGTCTGGGGATTGTGAGAATGGACCGGCCGGTTCGAGTGATGTTCTGTGGGTGTATTTGTGAAAGAATGGGGCGGTTTGGTTCGTGTGTTAGTATTCAACGCGTGACTTGACTTGCACACAAATTTCGATCGGCCGTTATTTACAAAATATTTAATCAATTTTTATTTTTTAAAAAAATAAATCTTATATCATATATTAAGCAAATAGGGATAATTTTATTTTTCGATCTTTCAATTTTGATCGTTCAATTTTTCATCCGACAGTTATGATTAAATATTAATAAATTAAAAATAAATATATTTAATTATATTCAAATTAGAAGAAAAAAGATTGATTCAATAAAATTTACTGATTTATATATTTTTTTTAATTAAATTTTAAAAGATAAATATTTAATTCAAATATTTAGCAACTCTACAAATTTAATTTTATTGATCAATATAAATAAACAAAGAGATAATAATATTATATTTTTAAAATTTTTAACAAAAAAACTAATTCATATCTAATAATTTTATCATTTTTATATCAATTGAAAAAAAATATCATACCTCTCCTTTTTATTTTTTACAATGAAAACTTTTTTTTTCTTATCACATTTACCCCGTATAATAATGTAGGGGCTGATAGACTAATATTTAATCAATTTTATTATAAGGCATCCTAATATAGTCAAAACGCTATATGGAAAGATAATACTCTTCAAACGATCAGGTCAGACATTTTCTGGCGTTGCATAGTGAATTAGTAATAATTGATAACCGTAGTTGATGTTCAATCATCTAGTAACGAATTGATTATAAGTTGTAATTCTGTATTTATTCTATTTTAAATAGATTACGATATATTATTAAAAATAAATATTTTATATAATTATAATATAATCATATTTGATAACCCTTAAAAATATCAAAAATTCAAATTATTTAATATTTAATATTAAGTATATGAAATCAACTACTTTCATATATCTTTTTCTTTTTTTATCTTCTTATAATTTTATTTAGAGTCTGCCAACCCCAACAAACTCACTGGAACATTTAGGGATACAAAGTCGATGCACAGATGTAAAATATACGGGAATTTGAACTTATGTCAAATCATATTTATTAGAAGATGCAGCACGGAGGCACGAGCCGTGCGGTAGTGCCTGAGCAGGACACGGGCCGTGCGAGATGTATGACTGGGAGACTCATGAGGTCTCGAAACATGACTGTGCAGGCCTATGACGAAAAAAGATCTCCGTGTTTTATTTTATCTGTTTTAGTTGAAGGTGTTGGGCCTAGGAAAGGCCCAGCCCAAGAAGGAAAAAAACTAGTCTTTTATGCTTTGGCTTTTCCTTGGTTGAGGGAGAGCCGTGCTCAGGTTGTACACCATCGTTGCAAGGGTACATCAAACACACACACACAAAAAACAAAAAAAAAAACAAGAAGAAGAGAGAGCAGCGGGTTGGCGGAGCAACATCTTCTAGTGGCGAAGGTTGTTTTTCAGTAGAAGAGCAGCAGTTTGCTTTCGCTTGGCATAGCAGCAGCTTGTTTTTTGGAGTGGCAGCGCAGCGGCAGTGTTTGTCAGTGACAAAGCAGCGGCAGTGTTTTCCAGTGGCAAAGCAGCGGCAGTGTTTTTCCAGTGGCAAAGCAGCGGCAGTGTTTTTTCAGTGGAGCAGTTTTCAGTTTTGCTTTGGTAAGCTTCCAAAGCAGATTTCAGTTTTCAGTGCAAAAGCGAGTTTTTCAGCTTTCAAGCTGAAAATTCCAAAGAAGCAGTATTGAATGTAATTAGGGAGTTTGGAGCGGGTAGTTTTCATTACTATTATCCCTACTGCATTGCATCACTACTTCTAGTGTATG